>SJYT01020336.1:232051-282850 GCA_006410635.1 Cephalophus harveyi | reverse complement strand
GATCTTAAGTAAATTTTGAAATAATATTATTACTTTTGTAACAAAAGTTATGACAGAATATTAGAATAAAAATAATCTAGCTAAAGGCTGGAGAGTGTGTGGAGAAAAGGTAAGCTTTTTACACTGTTGGTGGGAATGCAAACTGATACAATCACTATGGAGAACGATATGGAGATTCCTTTAAAAACTACAAATAAAACTACCATACAAACCAGCAATCCCACTACTGGGCATATACCCTGAGGAAATCAGAATTGAAAAAGATACATGTACCCCAGTGTTCATTGTAGCACTATTTACAAAAGGTAGGACATGAAAGCAACCTAGATGTCCATCGGCAGATGAATGGATAAGGAAGTTGTGGTACATATACACAATGCAATATTCCTCAGCTAAAAAAGAAACACGTTTGAGTCAGTTCTAATGAGGCAGATGATCCTAGAGCCTATTATAGAGTGAAGTAAATCAGAAAGAGAAAGACAAATACCATATATTAATGCATATATATGAAATCTATAAAGATGGTACTGACGATCCTACGTGCAGGGCAACAAAGGAGACACAGTTGTAAAGAACAGACTTTTGAACTGAGTGGGAGAAGGAGAGAGTGGGATGATTTGCGAGAACAGTATTGTGACATATATGTTACCCAAAATAAAATAGATAGCCAGTTTGAGTTTGATGTATGACACAGGGCACCCCAAAGCTGATGCTCTGTGACAACCTGGAGGGATAGAGTGGGGAGGAGGTGGAGGGGGTTCAGGATGGAGGGGCTGCATGTATGCCTGTGGCCGATTCATGTAGATGTATGGCAAAAACCATCACAATAGCTGAAACTCCAACACGTTGGCCACCTGATGCAAAGAACTGACTCACTAGAAAAGACCCTGATGGCTGGGAAAGATTGAAGGCAGGAGGAGAAGGGATGACAGAGGATGAGCTGGTTGGATGGCATCACTGACTCGATGGGCATGAGTTTGGGTAAACTCTGGGAGTTGGTGATGGACAGGGAGGCCTGGAGTGCTGCAGTCCATGGGGTTGCAAAAAGTCAGACACAACTGAGCTACTGAACTGAACTGAATTACCCTCTAATGAAAATAAATAGATTAATTTTAAAATAATCTAGCAAGAATTTTATTAAACATCATGCATTTCCTGAAAGCAAGCCAAGACTACTTTTTTCATTCCTTTGGTGATGAGTTTAAGGTGTTTGAACATCTTGGGGAACTAACTCATCATTTTACTGCATTAGCAGTTTATGCATGCACCTCAGTTTTAAGCAGTAATGTGATCATTTATTTATTCAATTCATCATTTATTGATTACTTGTATGTTTGCTGCTGCTGCTGCTAAGTTGCTTCAGTCGTGTCCGATTCTGTGCGACCCCATAGACAGCAGCCCAACAGGCTCCCCCATCCCTGGGATTCTCCAGGCAAGAGTACTGGAGTGGGGTGCCATTGCCTTCTCCAGTATGTTCGCTAGGACTTGAAAATATAAAGATAAGTGAAGGTTTGTCCCCCAGGAACTAAACATTTAGTGGAGACATGATCATAAATGTACACAAATTCACGGTAGGCTGTGCCAGAGAGTGAACAATGTGGTTAGTGACAAATACATCAATCAAGTCTCCTCTTGAAGACTTACACCCAGAAGGGGCCAAGGGGACAGATGGATGGGGAGTGGAGTGATATGAATTCCTGGATTGTTTGGTTAGCTCAGGGCTAATTCAGAAAACCTACTTCTGATTCTCCTATTTAACACCATTATAATAACGTCAGTGCCCATTCTGCCGTTATTGAGTTAGTCTTTGTCAATAACAGTCTTTGACAGTAGTCTTTGTCATGGTTAGTCATGTAAATCTGCCATTCCAAGCATCAATTCTATGTATATGCAAAAGCAGTTTGACGAACTTTGTGATCTATAATTCTGAGAAATCCATAAGTCCTGTTATTCCTTTTGAGAAGAACAATGAGAAAGAACAATAAAAGAAAATTATTGCCAGTGTAACTTGACTTTCTGTGATTCTCCATTTCTCACTTGTCCCAGATGGTTCTGGCTGATTGATGTTTCTCTCTTAGAGTCGATAAGATGATTACTTCAAAAAACCTTAAGCTTCTACATAGAAAAGGCTAGATAAATGCTAAGTAGTGTGTTATTTAGGTGGATCAAGAGAGGCCAGATCACTGGAATACAGATAGTATATAAGTTAAAATCACTGGTGTGAGACTGCTAAGCCGTGAGAAACATTTTAATATATTTCACCCAGAATTTGTCTTCCTGCAGATATGTATAGCATGTGTGCATGCTGAGTTGCTTCATTTGTATCCGGCTCTTTGCGACCCTATGGGCCATGCCCCCCTAGGCTCCTCTGTCCATGGGATTCTCCAGCAAGAATACTGGAGTGGGCTGCCGTGCCCTCCTCCAGGGGGTCTTCCCATGCGGTAGCATATTAATGCCCATTTTAACTGTTACTTTGTGGGCATGTATACAGATAGTTGCTGATTTGAAAACTAATGTAAACAGTTTTATCTTTCAGTTGACAAGATTAGGGAATTTAGAGTTATACCTATTCTTTTCTTTCACTTTTCCCCTTTTTATACTATCTACATTTTATTTTCTGCTGCTTTCTCATGCAATACAATATATACATACTTCAGTGTATGTTTGTGTATATATATATAGATATTATATATGTACATATATACATGTGTGTAAGTATATGTAATTTTTTCAGTACTTTGTATATTGTTCATCTAGTTTCTTTTTTTTTCCAAACAGAGTAGTTTGAGGCTTACAAGAGATAAAGTGATTCTTTGCACTCTAAAAATTATAAACTCCTTCAGCTTTTGTAGCTCTCTGCTGCCTTATTAGTTTATCACAGATTTAACACTACATCTGGGCTTAATCTGTATCATAAAATGCAAGTAGATTATTCTCAAACCTGTGCCTGTCACAGGGAAGCCTTCAGTAAACATTGTTTGACTCAATAAAGGTATAAATAAATACATGTTTTAATCTTTTGAAATATATGAAATGTATCTAAAAATATGAGTTATCTCAAAGTCAATGCTAAACATAAAATTGATTCTGAAGAAAACTCTTCGAGGCATACAACCATATGGATTGATTTTTTTAAAAAAACTAGTCACTGAAAACCACTTTCAGCTGATTTTATTTTCCTTATTTCAAAAGATGAATGTAGTTTTGTACCGTTGTTTCTTCGGGTTCTTCTGTTTCATAAAACAGAAGTGTGTTCTGTGTTATTGGATATACACCTTGATCCCTCATCTCAGCTGGCAAACCCTCTCTAAATTTAAAATCATTCTGGGTCACACTGTGATCCCTTAAGATTAATTTTGTCACAAGTATATTTCTTAACAGACATTTCAAAATTACCTTGAAAAGTATCACTCTCTTGAAAGTCCCATATGCACCAAAATTAGAACTTTGGGTCACTAAGATTAGCAGGGAACATCTCCACAAGAAAACTTAGAGAGGTGAGGCGCTGCTGTGACTTCAGAGTTGAAGAGTCAGACTTGCATTCAGTTCGGAAGTCTCTGGAGCCCTTGTTGTTTCCCTTACAGACACGCTTGATTTGTTCCCCAGGATGTCTTGAGAGTTTATATGTGCATTGTCATTTAATATCCTTCAAACACCTATACATTGGGAGGCTGCAGCCACAGACAAATTTAATTACCGTAGGGAGAAACCGTTGTGACTTTATGATTGACAGTTGCATGGCTGAGCTGTAAGGATCCCTGGATGCATTAGTTAAAAAAACCAAAAGAGTGTTTCTGTTCACCCTATCACAATCTTTGTACATTGAGAGGAGTAGTGTTAGTGTCATGGGAAGTTTACTGAATATTATGGAACAATTACTAACGACTGTCAATTCAGCAACTGGAGAAATACCAACCTGCTGTTGTTTGAATTTTACTCTATAGAAAAATTAAATGTTTTTGAGAGATTTATTTGGTAAAGGGGGTATCTGAATAGTCTCACTGAAAGTCATTATACCCCTAGCGAAAACCTAGTTACAGTTCGTCGAGTGCAGTGTAGATACTATATACTTGATGCTGACACATATATGCCATGATTTGCTAGAAGTCACTCAACAGTAAGAGTATGATTAAAGAAATTTCCTGTAGAGATGAAAAGATGTATCAGACATGCTCCTCGTCTCTGTAGAACTCTTCAGAGGGGAAAGACTGGGCAAAATCTGCCAGGAGAATATGGGCATTTAACCAAGCCCAGGTAAGTGTGTACCTCACCCTACTGACATCTATATAACACCAGGATTAAACTAGAAATACAATCAGGTGCTTTTTCCTGACAATAAGGAACTCATTTGGTTTCATATTGAGTAACATTTAATTCTTTAAGTAATATACCATTTATTTCATCTAATTTTTTCCTCTGTGTTTTTATTTTTCTTTTCTTTTTAGATTAATTTTTTGGGGTATAGTTACTTTGTGATGTTGTATTAATTTCTGCTGTGCAGTGAAGTGAGTCAGCTATATGTATACATGCTGCTGCTGCTGCTAAGTCACTTCAGTTGTGTCCAACTCTCTGCAGCCCTATGGTGGCCTGCCAGGTTCCTCTGTCAATGGGATTCTCCAGACAAGAGTGTTGGAGTGGGTTGCCATGCCCTCCTCCAGGGGATCTTCCCGACCCAGGGATCAAACCAGGGTCTCCTGCATTGCAAGCAGATTCTTTACCACTGACCCTCCAGGGAAACACATGTGTATACCGTATATCCCCTCTTTTTTGGATTTCCTTTCCATTTAGGTCACCACAGAGCCCTGAGGTCCCTGTGCTATACAGTAGGTTCTCATTAGTTCCCTATTTTTTACATAGTAGTGTATTTATCTCAGTTCCAATCTCCCAATTTATCCCACCCATCTTCTCCCTCCCAGTGTCAGTATATGTATTCTGTATTTCTGTGTCTCAGTTTCTGCTTTGTAAGTAAGTTTGTATCATGCTTCTAACTTCCACATGTAAGCAATATTATACGATATATATCTTTCTCTTTCTAACTTGCTTCACTCTGTGTGACAGTCTCTAGGTCCATTCACATCTCCTCAAATTGCATATTTTTTTTCATTTTCATGGCTGAGTAGTATTCCATTGTAGATACGTACCACATCTTCCTTTCCCATTCATCTGTTCATGGACATGTAGGTTGCTTCTATGTCCTGGCTCTTGTAAATAATGCTTTAATGAACATTGGGGTGCATGTATCTTTTTGGATTATAATTTTCTTCAGATATATGTCCAGGAGTGGGATTTCTGGGTCATATGGTAGTTCTTCCTCTGTGTCTTAAAATATTCAACAGTTTAGTAGCATCCCAACAGGGGATCACATAAAGCCAATAAAATGAGGCATTTTTAAGTAAAAACATTTTATAATGCAATGTTTGAAATTCTGTTTCAAAAGTCTCATTAACTTCTAATGAACCAAAGACATGGTTCATTGATTTTTTTTTTTTTCCAGAAGATTCTTTTATTAAAACTGGGTGACATCGATAAGGGGGCAGTAAAAAAAAATTTTTGGCCCATGGAAAAAGCATAATAATTCAGTTAATAAAAAGTTATCTTCAACAGCGTCACTGTAGGAGTGCTGAGCTTTCTTTTCATGGTCCTAGACCCAGGGACAGAGGTTGTCCAGTGTCACTGTGGGGAGAACCTTTCAAGGAGCGGGCAGGGATAATGGAAGGAAGGAGAAGATGGGGAGAAAGTCCTGCTGTCCCCAGTGTAGAACAGGGAGGGATACAGCACTGGGGAATGTGTTTGCAGGAGCCTGAGGAGTGGGTGCGGAAGCAGGGGCTTTGTCAGTTCTGCAGGTTTTACAGCCCATGCCAAACGGAATTCCCCGTCTTAGCCCAGCTGGCTCCCACGCTGCTTTGTTGAGTCTGCGAGCCTGGGATATGCTAACTCGGGGGTGATACAACCTGGAAGAATCTGAGACTCTCCTGGAAAGATGCAAAAGCACTTGAGTTCCAAGGGGCCAAGATCACAACAAGGTCCTGCTGCTACCTTGGGTCTGAGCTTTGAGGGCAATGTTCCACATAAAGACATTTCTTTACCCAGGGACAGAGGTTGTCCAGTGTCACTGTGGGGAGAACCTTTCAAGGAACGGGCAGGGATAATGGCAGGAAGGAGAAGATGGGGAGAAAGTCCTGCTGTCCCCAGTGTAGAACAGGGAGGGATACAGCGCTGGGGAATGTGCTTGCAGGAGCCTGAGGAGGGGGTGCGGAAGCAGGGGCTTTGTCAGTTCTGCAGTTTAACAGCCCATGCCAAACGGAATTCCCACTCTTAGCCCAGCTGGCTCCCACGCTGCTTTGTTGAGTCTGCGAGCCTGGGATATGCTAACTCGGGGGTGATACAACCTGGAAGAATCTGAGACTCTCCTGGAAAGATGCAAAAGCACTTGAGTTCCAAGGGGCCAAGATCACAACAAGGTCCTGCTGCTACCTTGGGTCTGAGCTTTGAGGGCAATGTTCCACATAAAGACATTTCTTTTGAAAACTATTTGACTATAACTGGGGCTTCCCTGGTGGCTCAGACAGTAAAGAATCTGCCTATAATGCAGGGGACCAGGTTCAATCCCTGGGTCGGAAGATCCCCTGGAGAAGGGAATGGCTACCCACTCTAGTATTCTTTCCTGGAGAATTCCGTGGACAGAGGAGCCTGATGGGCTACAGTCCATGAGATCACAAAGAGTTGGACTTAACTGAGAGACTGACACTTCACTTCACTTCATGACTATAACAGTAGTAGGTTGAAGTTAAAAAGTGACCCTAAAAAAGCAAGTGACCTTAAGAGACTGGAAATACCATGTAAATATTGCTGCCATTGTTGTTTAGTCACTAAGTCGTGTTCGACTCTTTGGGACCCCCATGGACTGTAGCATGCCAGGCTTCCCTGTCTTTCACTGTCTCTCAGAGTTTGTAACTAACACACACATAGCAGGAACATTGTTATTATAACTCAGATTTTAAAAGTAATGACTACCCAGGAGGGCATATGTAGCAAATAACTAGGTGAAATTCCTGCCCAAGGAATTTCTACTATATCTCTCTTCTTTCAATTCTGATTAGTAGTGCAGATCTTCATTGTTAATACCTAGTTCAGTGAGAAAATTCACAGATGTGATTTCTTGTCTGATCACTAGATGGCATCCTGCTCCCCCATAGAATTAAGCTGCTCAGGAATTTCCAAGTGCAGTTCACAGAGAAGCCTAAAAGAGATGAGACTGTTGTATACTTCCCATAGGGTTTTAATTTATTAAAATCATCAAAGTAACAGGTAGCATGTGTTACTTTGTATTCCAAAAGTGGGGGTAATGATTGGGTTTGTAAACAGTATCAAGGAAACAATCACTACTTGGGAAGAACATAAAGTATGCCTTTATGAGGTAATTCAGAAGGTCAGCTTTACTTTTCAAAAACTCATCAGAAACAAGGAAACATCTTGTTCTTGCTTGGGAGACTGGATCCTAGTCAGTGAGCCATGTATTAAAGAATAGAAATACTGGAAAATATTGTAAAGTGTACATAGTCATTTTCTGCACACCAACTAAAGAGAGATGGCCTTCTGCACAGTCATGGGCTATTTACTGTCCCATCCCCAAAGGCCTTGCCAGACCCCTCAGAGCACGGTGATGTATCTAAAGTGTCCACTTCACCTTCCTGAGCAAAGATGTATACTTGTTAAAATGGAGTAGAAGACGTCTCTGTAAGAAGTACTATTCATTTCTGTAAAATTGTAGACTTTTAGAAAATTGAGTAAAAAGGATTCAGAGGAAATCATTTTAATGCCCTCATTTTAGAGAAAATTTCACTGTAGCCATTTCATGTACTTCAGTTATCAGTGAACCAAGTTATAGTATGTTTGTGATACATTTTCATGTTATGATGTCAGTAAATATATAGTCTCAATGGTATAGTTTGGAAAGGTGAGTAGTTCTAGCTCCGAATATTAAAAATCCTTTGCTTTATCTTTTGGCACATGAAAAAACAACTATTCTGTAGAACTTTAGATCTAGAAGGGGTTTTTTTTTTTTTTTTTACAGTTTTTAAACATCACATGTGACCCTTTCATTTACATCCTAGAGAAATTAAGTTGTGATGCATCCTGGATTTCTTTGTATTACATCCTGTTGAACAGTTCCCTTTGTGGTTTAAAGACAAAATCTACAGTAATAACATTTAAAATAGATTATGCAGAAAGAATTACTGATTTCATACAGTGTTTTTCAGGGTGGTGATTTTAATTTGGTGTTGGTATTTTAAGCACATATGCCAAAAAAACAATTATATATTTGGCTATATTATTATAATGTAGCTAACTACTCAGAAATTTGAAGGGAGTAATATTGTGTTATTATCAAGTTTCAGAGCTGGATTTTTCTTCTTTGGTTCATTGACTGTATTGAATCTTTGTGTTGTGGGTGGTGTAAACATTTCCTTTTCATTCCTTCTTTTAGGAGTGGCTCTGGGGAATCATTAGGTAAATGCTTGTTGGTTTTCCATAATAATTATCTTTGAGCCTTAATGGTTTCTGGTTTTGGCCCCTCTTCATTTTCTCCAACTTTAGGCAGGAGTTCAGAATGGCTTCCAGTTGGGAAAAGAATTCTCAATCCAGCTTACCATCTAGCCTCTGTGTGGTCTTGGCAAACGTTTCAGGCCTGGCCAGGCATGATGTTGTTGGCAGAAATGAGGCTGTGTCTCCACTTGGGTTCCAGCTTTGCCTTTTGGCCTGCAGACTTTCAAGATTTAGGGAGAGTTTATGAATATGTGAAACATTTTCTCTCCAAGAGTGTCCTAGAGAAGTATGGAACTCGGCAATGTTTTAAGGATCCCAAGTTTACGAGTTCTATACTTCTATGCAAGTTTTCTTAGAATTAAAATTTTTAACTAAAATGGAAAGTATCTGGGGGCAAGGAATTCCAGCACTTGCTGAATATTCCATGGCTAAAGCTTTTAATGTGAAAGATTTATTTTTTTAACAGCAGAACAATAAACCAATACTTGATTTCTCTTTATTATTTGGAAAGAAACATAATTATCATGGTTGTTGTCTTTGTTAACCCCTATATACCATTTTATATTTTCATCGCCTACCATTCATCTTTCTAGCCAAACAGGGGTTATCCTTTTGTGAGGTAGAGGAGTTATTGCTCTTTCACATGGTGATCTGTCTGCCTGATTTCTGTTTGGATCTTTGATAATTTTTTCCTTTGCTCCTCCAGCTCAGAGGAGAGCGGTCAAGGCTGTGCTGTTAGCTTTAACCGGGGTAAGAACCTGACTTCAATTTATACATTGCCTCTTAGATTGGTCATTCTACAAGGTAATTATCAACTAAGACAGGATCACTGATCATACTTAACTCTGCTACAATTGCCCAGGGTAATCGCCAGAGCTAATACTTCATTTCTGCCCTATCTTCAGAAACACTTTGCACATGGAAATATATGTTGAAACTGTGTGGGTTTATGCTGGGTGTCTGTACTTTAAAATTCTCCTTGGAATAGTAACTAAGAGAGCTATGCTAATGATTGCAGTGATTGACTCAAAAATATTAACACCTGATATAGAAGGATTTTACCCTCCATTTTCTTTATTGCCTCTCTTCACAATCCAGAATTAGTATATGATCATCACATACATTAAGATAATGGAATCCTGTAGTAACAACAAAAACAATAATAATAGCTGACCCTAGGTATTTATATGTCAAGTACTCTCTAAATATTTTGTGTACATTAGCCTAAATAATTTTCACGGAAACTCAAGTTAAATACATGATTGTAATTTCCAATTTTTCAGTGAGAAAATGGAGAAGCAGGTAGTCTGATCTGTATTCTTTACCATAATGCTGCACTATTTTCCATCAACTTGCCACTGCCTTTTCTGCATTTGTTGATGGGAGTGCAGTGCTGTAGAACTGACAAAGTGGGGCACAGATTAATTTTGCATAATGTGAGAGCTGAACTCGAGGAACACTTAGGGAATGGACAGTATGCAGGGTTGTAGATCTATTTCTTTAAAATTAAGGATTTGAACTAGATGATCCCCAGAATACTGTGTCTTAAATGTGGCACTGAGTCTTAAATGTAGCACTGACTGGTAAAATACAGATACAGACTTAAAATTATTTAATGTTTTCACATTATTTCACATAACTAAAAGCAGATGAAAATGGATAAAAAAAATATTCTGAGACTGTGAGAAGGGTCTGTAACTTGTAAAAACATTTTTACACAGGAAAAAAAGAGAATTCTTATGGTCCATATTATGACTTCAAAATTTGGAATGAAAACTGTGGTCTTAGAAATTTTCTATGAACTGTTCTAAGTGCTGAAAGGCAGTGTCCTAATCCAGGACTCTCAGCAAACCCACTGCATCCTATAGTGCTAGTATGTCACAGCAACTGTTCAAAAATAGTTGAAATTTAACCATTCTGTGGAGTATGTTAGTATGAAACCAGCTTTTTGAGGGATAGTTGGGTGACTTCAGTATGAGTAAAAGAGCAATTCATCAATCAACATTTATGTAAATATTTATCTTAAATTATGCATTTATATTGGATATTTAAATAGCTGCTGCTGCTCCATCACTTCAGTCGTGTCCAACTCTGTGCGACCCCATAGACGGCAGCCCACCAGGCTCCCCCATCCCTGGGATTCTCCAGGCAAGAACACTGGAGTGGGTTGCCATTTCCTTCTCCAATGCTTGAAAGTGAAAAGTGAAAGGGAAGTCGCTCAGTTGTGTCTGACTCGTAGCAACCCCATGGACTGCAGCCTACAAGGCTCCTCTGTCCCTGGGATTTTCCAGGCAAGAGTACTGGAGTAGATTGCCATTGTCTTCGATTTAAATAGCTGCTGCTGCTGCTAAGTCACTTCAGTCGTGTCCGACTCTGTGCGACCCCATAGATGGCAACCCACCAGGCTCCCCTGTCCCTGGGATTCTCCAGGCAAGAACACTGGAGTGGGTTGCCATTTCCTTCTCCAATGCATGAAAGTGAAAAGTGAAAGTGAAGTCGCTCAGTCATGTCCGACCCTCAGCGACCCCATGGACTGTAGCCTTCCAGGCTCCTCCGTCCATGGAATTTTCCAGGCAAGAGTACTGGAGTAGGGTATTTAAATAGCTATTTACATTCAAATAAAGGGAATTATTCATATGATCATAATATTGCAATTGTGTCTTTCTTTCTTTCATACCCTAACTAATTATATCCAGCAGTTTCTGGTTCTATTTTGTCTTCTCAATTAGTATCTACATCCCAAAAGAGTCAATGACCCTCAGTAGCCTATTTTTAAGTAGCTGAGTTAATTCTTAGAAAGCGATCAGCATTGACCATAAAAGTGATAAACCTAAGTAGAATCCCAGAAGGATGTCTTACAAGCATACTGTGACTGTACAGCATTAAAGAGGTTGTTGATAACTCTATTACACGTAGCCTATTAACCTTTACTTCTGCTTTTGCATATTCATCGTATTTAAAATTTTCATTAATTTCAAGTGCTTGCTCAATACCAGTTTAAAAATGCCAAAGAGATTTAAATTGCTGTAGTCAATCATATGTAGTCTTAAGGATATACTTATTCTCAACCCTTTAAGGTTTAAGGATGGGTAGGATTTCTACAGAAGTAAGGATAGCATAATTACAGACAGTGTAGAGAACACTGGACAAAGGCCAGAAACAGGCAATTTGGGGAAAGACCCAGTGGCCAGTGAGCTCAAGTACAGGATGAAAAGAGTTAGCAGGCGGATGCCGATGGAATGCTGTTGAAAATCCATCTGAAGTGGTTTTATGGGAGCATAGTCCGGGTATGTGGTCTAAGAAACCATAAGACTGGTGGATTAGACTGGCTAAGAGGTAATGTGTCTTTAAGCTGAGGACAATCGAAAGACTCAAGGACAGATAGTAGAGGTGTTTCAAAGATATTATAACATATTTCAGAAATTAACATAGTCATTAAGAAAGAGGGAGACGCCCAAGGTGATTCTAGGGCTCAGGCCTGAATAACTGGGAGAGTGAGGAGGCAGGAATAGAAGTAGGGAAATCAGGAGAAGATCAAGACTTGAGAGATGATGAGGCTGGGAGAGATTTGTTGAATTTGAGTTTTAGCAGGCGATGCAAGTAAGTTATTCCTGACTTAAAAGTGAGGTCAGGGTAGAGATATGAATTAGAAAGACATTTGTATTATTGGGCTATTTGAAGCCATTGAAGTGGTTGGGAGAAACTTTAGAAAGGAAAGAGAAGAAGGCTTAAGGTTAAATCTTAAAAAATGGAGCAGGAAGTCGATGCAGTGCTAGTGAACAGAGATGAACCTGAGTAGGTAAAGCAGTAGGAGGAAAACCAGAATTGCTTGATGTCCTGGAAACTCTCTCAGAATTTCATAAAGGGGGATAAGCAGTAGTTATCCAGCCTTTAAAGTCAGCCTGATTAATAAATTGTGGCACTGTTTTGAATCTCATGAGAGAAGAGGGATGATTTTAGTGATTCCCATCTTCTCCAACACTTTTCTTTTAATTAGACACACACAGATGGGGACTTGCTGTCAAATCACATTCAGTGCTATAACTCTTCTAAATGTAGCAAGCACCAGTGGTTGCCTCTCTGCTATCTATTTTGTCTCTTCTTTTGCCAAAGATATTAATTCCTCAGATGCCACTCTTCTCAGGGAAGGCAGTCTTATCTCCCGGTGAGGGGTACACTGAATAGTCTACATTAATCAGAATCATCTCTTGTTCCCCAAAAGTGTTTGTTTTAGTAATGGACAAGTGACACAGTTCTGGAGCATTAGGTATGAAGTAAGTTTGCTGGAGGGCTTTTTAACTACAGGTGCTCACTGCAAGCATTTATTCTGTCATTTGCCATGTCTGCAAATGACCTTAGTGCTTATGGTAGGCGTCTTGTGGCCACTGGAGGAATCCTGGCACATGGAGGATGTGGAGCAGAAACATGGAAAGGATGAGCCCAGGATATTACCCTCATACCACGTGACCAAACCTGTCGTCACTGGTCTCTCAACTTTTTGCTGGCTGAAATGTGATATTTCCTCATTTTTAAAGCCAGCAGAGTCATAGTTTTCTATTATTTGAAGCCAAGAGTATGCCAACTGATATAAAATGTAAGGTCTTCATCTTTAGCTGTATTCTTGTCACATGAAATTGCCAAAGCCTCCTGAGGACGGTTTGATGAAAGAAATATTTTCTTTTGAACCATAACAGAAAGTTTTGGCAGGGAGCTGAGCAAGCCTAGTGAAGTTTCTCAGGCTAATTGGCAATGTATGTGTTCTGCTAAACAGCTGACAGTTAATAAATCAAATTTTTGAATTGGACCAGAAGTTGTATTGGAATGTAATATTCACTCAGATTGTGCATTTCATGGAGTTACCCTGTTTTTGCTTTTTATTTTGGAATTTTCTCAGCTGTAGTCTGAACCAAACATGTTGTTCATTGTACAGCATCTAGGTCCTACCTTATACATTCTTAATATACACAGTGAAACAGAGTCTCTATCATCTGGAAGAAGGTACCATGGTCCATCTTGCAGAAAAGAGCTCAAATATCAACCACAACAACAACAAAACACAGATTTCACTTTGACACCAATAACATCTGTCATACCCCTAACATAGACTAATTATAAGCTATCACTTTCATTCTTCTTAGAATCCAAGAATTAGGAGGGTTGAGGGGACAAATTCTCAATGGATTGTGAACTCTATCATTGCTAGGACTTTTTACAATTCAGTTGTTTACTTTTATAAAAAATCTACCATCCAAGAGTGCTTTTTGGTAACAGTCATGCTCTGCATTCCTATGAATAAAAGGCACAGTAACTGCATAAAAAGACAGTGAGTGAGCTATTTGCTTCCTCCTTGGATACTTTTTAAAAATCTGTTTAGTCAGAGACCCTTTATTGCTCATTGAAAAAAATCCAAAAGATTGGAATTATGTTTAATAAATTGTAAGTAACTATATAGGATTCCTTTTTTTTTTTAATTTCTAAAAGAATGTTTTTGGAGATTTTTGTTGTTGTTACTGTTATTTTTTGGAAAAGGCTCATTAAAGAATCCAGCAAATATTAAGAGAATTAGTCTTTTTGGCATTTATAGTAAGTTAGGTCATTTCAGATGATTTTCACATTAAATACAATAATCTAATATGCTGCAATAATTGTGTGCTTCTGTACCTAGGCAATATATCAAACTATCCAATCATAAGACTTTGCTAGAGGGTCTCAGGAGGAATTCTTTTGAATGTAATGTTATTTGTGTCTTTTTTCTTAGTTGTATAACATTTCTTTTTGGGTAGGAATTTTATGTTGAGGAAAGTAAGAAATTCAGTGACCTAAGGCAAAAAAAGTATATTCACAAGAGAGTATGATAATTACTCCATCAGTTCTGTTTAGAATGTCTGCACCAGTAACAGTGCTTGGAACATCGTGAAGTAGGGCAAGTCTACTGGCATAATGTGGAGAAGTCTGTCCATTAGAATCGATCACAAGGTCATAGTTACTTTGTTTGCCAGAATACCTGGAGGGAGCTCAAGTTACAGACTGACGTTTCTGGTATGGAATATTTACTCCCATCACTCTAGGAAGACTCTGGGAAAACCACCAGTTGATATTCCTTTGGTGACATTTCCACTCTATTTGTATGGTGTATTAGATCCAATTTGAGGGGGGAGAGAAGCAAGAGATCATGATAATGAAAAGAAAAGTTATCTTATATTGGTGATTAGGTACATGACTACACAATCATGTGTTTCCTTAGGCATTAGTAACTAGTATTGGGTGTCATTTCGAGATGAGATGGCATTCCAAAAATTTCTGTCCACAGGAAATTGACAGTATCTAAGGATAATGGTAATGAGAATATGTTCATTTTAGTCCGATGCATATAACTTTGTTTGCCATTTAAAAAAATTGTTTATCTGAAATATAGAGTTAGCTGTAACAAAGAATAAAATGTTGTTATTGGCATCTGACCTTTCATCAACTCTACACATTTCTTGTCAACATTATGACTATTCCTAAAATACATCAGAATGAAGGAAATGCTTTTAAATATAGGTAAACCTTGGTCCCTTCAGCTTAAATTTTTAAATAAAGCATAAATCTTCATTTATAGATACCATTTATATTTTACATGTTTTAAAATGCCCTTAAATATTGATTTCTCAATATTGGGTACCAAACCCTGCATGCCAAGCTCCAATATAGAAAAATGGATAAAACTGAACCATTATGGTTGAGTTAGGGCAGGGATGAGTATGGAGTTCACTGTCATTTTCCTTTCATCTTTTCCCTCTCTACCACGGTTTCTCTCAAACGTTTTACCAAAAGATCTTTGTTTCTAATTCCCAAGTCCATATCATCAATTTTATAAGTTTCTCCCTGAGTCTGAGCACCAACAAACGATATAATGTGTACCCTAGACTCACCTTCCTTTTCCCCTCCTCTCTTCACATTTAGTCAGTTATTGCCATATTTATCACATAAATGTGGATAGATCTCCCTCCTCTTCTCTGTTCCTTATGTCTTGGTTCAGGACACCATCTTTTTTCTTATTTATCAGACCCCTCACTGATTTTATGCTTGTGATTCATTTATACTAGTTTTTAAACATCTTGATCTGGTATGTCTTAAGAAAAGGGGAATAAAAGACTGAACGTGAACTCCTAGTAGGTTTTTCTAGGTAGATATAAATTTATATTATTTATGTGTACTAATATTACTTTGCCAACAAAGGTCCATCTAGTCAAGGCTATGGTTTTCCCAGTGGTCATGTATGGATGTGAGAGCTGGACTGTGAAGAAAGCTGAGCGTCGAAGAATTGATGCTTTTGAACTGTGGTGTTGGAGAAGACTCTTGAGAGTCCCTTGGACTGCAAGGAGATCCAACCAGTCCATTCTTAAGGAGATCACTCCTAGGTGTTCTTTGGAAGGACTGATGCTAAAGCTGAAACTCCAGTACTTTGGCCACCTCATGCGAAGAGTTGACTCATTGGAAAAGACTCTGATGCTGGGAGGCATTGGGGGCAGGAGGAGAAGGGGATGACAGAGGATGAGATGGCTGGATGGCATCACTGACTCGATGAACGTGAGTTTGAACTCGGGAGTTGGTAATGGACAGGGAGGCCTGGCATGCTGCGATTCATGGGGTCGCAAAGAGTCAGACACGACTGAGCAACTGAACTGAATATGTAAAGTTAAAAAAGTCTAAAGCAAAAGTAAATAGGATTTCCATGCGTGCACACAGACACAGTTTTATATTTTTTCTCATACCCTGTGGATGGCTTGACTACTCTTTAGCATGTGCATACCCATCTTTGGAGACTATAGATCTATGCCAGCAGGGATATCTTTCTAAAATGAAACTACAAACTTAAAGTCCTTCTATAGATCTCAATGAATAGTAGATAAAATCTGAATTCTTAAATGCAAAAGATGATGCTGTTCATGAATTGTAAACTTCTTCTCAAATTTAAAACAAAATAATACCAGTAAAAGCTCTTATTAAACAATTTATACTTGCCAAAATATTAAATGATTTGAATCTGTCAAAATAGATATGTTAATACATAGCTCCTTGGACAGTCACAGATTTAGTTGTGTTGTATGTTTGACTGGGTCAAAATAAGAGCCAAGCTACGTGGCATGAAATATCTATTGACTGTCACAAAAATGTTAATAAATGAAGATTATTAAATTTTGTAGGGTATTAGAGGATAAAATGCATATGTCGGGTTCTATAACATAAATGTATACATACACATTTTTGTATATCATATACATAAATGTCTATCAGTTTGGGAAATTATTGAATGAACAAAAAATAAAACCATATGTTGGTATTAGCATCAGAATTTTCATTGACTCTACAATTTTTTGTCAATATTATGACTGTGTTTCTAAAGTATATCAGAATTTAGGAAATGCTTTAAAAAGCAGGCAACCACTGATTACTTTGGCTTTTATTTTAAAACAAAGCTCTACATTTGTTTTTTTTGTTTTTATTGAAGTGTGGTTGATTTGCAGTGTTTCAGATGTACAGCAAAGTGATTCATTTACATATATATCCTTTTTCAGATTCTTTTCTGTTTAGGTTATTCTAAAATATTGAATACCATTCCCTGTGATTTAGTGGGTCCTTGTTGTCTGTTTTATTATAGTAGTATGTATCTGTTGATAACCAGTTCCTAACTAACCTCCCACCTTTCCACTTTGGTAACCGTAAGTTTGTTTTCTATGTCTGTGAGTCTATTTCTGTTTTGTAAATATGTTCATTTGTATATATATATATATATATATTTTACAGTTCCACATAGAAGTGATATCGTATGATATTTGTCTTTTAACTTGGTGGAAAAAGAGGAGATATTTCCTGTATATGTATTGAGATGAGCTAAAGAAAAATAGCAGAGCTGAATGTTAGGTTATCCTCCTAACCTTTTCAGGCCCTTCTGCCTTGATATGGTTCAAATTTCTGCCATATATTTTGATACTCTGTCTCCATAGCAGTTGGCCTAGGAGTGTGTTGCCAGAAAGGACACTGAAAATGCAATCAATTTATAAGTAGATCCTCCTATATTTTATAGATGTCATTATTTAAGAAGTTTTATGAGGTATTATGAGAGATTGAACATATAGTGAAATAGTTTATTTGCTCAGAAAAATATTAATAGTTAAAAACATCAAAATATAACCAAGCAAATATTATTATAATATCTGTCTCTTATACACATCTAAACTTCAGACAGATTAAATTATTATTCAATATTTCTTTCATATGGCAAAGAAAAGATTTAAAACTGGTTTTCTGTTTGAAAAATGTCAGTGGAAATAAACAAATGGGTAATTTCTAACTCTTATTTTCTATGTAATGGATGAAGAAATAAACTACTTATTTTAGAAATACTGTTCTGTGATATTGACAAATATCACAGTTAATATGAAACATTGACTCATAATAAATACTTTCTTTGAACTTAGTATGTATTAAACTAGGGTTAACATTTTTGCACTTAAAATTTCATCACTGATGAATCCTAGATGTCTATTTGTACATACATTACCTTATTCATAAAAGGGTTTGTATAGAATTAGAAATGTTTTAAATATACAATCTGTCTTGAAAAGAAGACAATCAATGATAAATAGCAGAAATAAAAGTTATCTTTCTAGAATCTGGGAATCTCTCCCTCCCTTCTCTACCTGTTTTCTATTGTTTGACATATTAACTATTATTAAAATATTAAACAGTATCTAACTGTTTAAACTCTTCATTGAGGGTGATTTGCCTGATTTCTTAGATGCAATTAAAGGGAGAGGGTAAATGTGGTTTCTTAAAGAGAGTGCTTTGCTTTCTTTTGAGTTTATAAAATTGTTTTAGGAATAGCAAACTCAGTACATTGGTGGTGTTCAGTTCTCATAATTTTCTTTCAGACCTTTTAAAAAGTAAACTCTATGAGTAATGTGATCATATGCACAGGAAACTGAAATTAAAGCACTCAAACTGTTGTGACAAATAACAGATATTCAGGGTCAGTGCAAATAAGGTTACAGATAATTACTCCATCTGCTCCACTGTTGGCAAAAATGAGGCCCAGATGTTGCAGTATACATTTTTATTCTCCTGTACCTTGGCCATTGGCACATAAGATTCACAAAGAGAAATGTAAATTGCTCAGGCTTTCCCTTGAGATCATATAGAAGAGTTCCTCTCCATCTGAAGTATTTTTATTTTCCTGTTGATTCAGTAGGTTGGGCCACTAGATCTGTTGGAAGAAAGTGGAGACAAGGCCCAAATGAAGCCTTCCTCAGGGTACAGTTGGCTGGGTCTATGACCACTGAGCTGCTGTTGCTTCTATCACCATGCCACTGAGTCAGCCCTAACAGATTCTCTGCCCATTGCTCAAAGAAACTTAGATTTAGGGAGAAGCAGCCCACTTATGCTATTCTTCTTCTCTTTTTTTTCTAATATGTAATTATATGGTGTCTTAAGATTCCAAGCTTGTATTTCTTTGTTATGTTTGTGTAGGTGCTGCTGGTCTGCAGCTCTGCACTGTGTATTTTCATTCTAAGATTCAGGCTGAAGGGACAACCCCTGCATGGGGTGTGCTGTCCTCATGGCAGAGGGAAAAGAGCTGGCGGAAGCTCAGGATGCTTCTTAAGAGTTTTTGCTTTGCAACTACATATTGTCACTTCCCCTCACTTTCCACTGACCCGAGAAAGTTTATGACCAGCTAGACAATGGGGCAAAGCAGTATATCCCCTACCCCACAAAAAGGCCTAGAAATTCACTTGTAAATTTTCTAGAGAAAGGAGTGAATTGTTAAGGGCAATAATGCAACCCACCTTGGTATATAGTGGGCAAAATGCCTATGCCCAAGGCACAGCTTTCTCCTTCGCATCAGTGTTCTTCTGTATCTTTCTTTCTTATCTAAAATGAACTACTCTCAGTTCATCTTAATTTTTACAGCCCTATAAGGAAGGCAAGAGAGATTCAGTGGGTTCAGAAAGAAGTGAGAATATTTCCATATGTGTGATTTATTCTAGACTCTGTCCAGTTTCGGCTTCATTCCTGAATATCTTGTTATGGAAGAGTAATAGATGCATGGTAAACTCCTTATGCACAAGTTTATTTAGAAAATTCAAGCCAATTATTGGCCCCTTGAACATGCAGTAAAGAACAACATCTGCATGTTGTTTATGCAAAAGTCCAGAGTCATACATGTCACTTGCAAGCAGACAGAACGTGGGCTGCATGTGGGCTGGATATGTCAACGCCTTGGTCACTTTACCTGTCATTCAGCTTTGTCATATAAATTAACATCCTAATGACATACCCTCACTGCATTCACTCTTTGCCCTCCATAACTCCTTAACTTGTAGTAGGTAGTGACGTTTCCAAACATCATTAGATAATTTTACCTTTTCAGAACTCTTTAATTTGAGCAAATTTTATCTGTTTGTTTTAACAGATGTTAAACATGTTATTTAGAGAAGGCAATGGCACCCCACTCCAGTACACTTGCCTGGAAAATCCCATGGACGGAGGAGCCTGGTGGGCTGCAGTCCATGGGGTCGCCGAGAGTTGGACACGACTCAGTGACTTCACTTTCACTTTTCACTTTCATGCATTGGAGAAGGAAATGGCAACCTACTCCAATGTTCTTGCCTGGAGAATCCCAGGGACAGCGGAGCCTGGTGGGCTGCTGTCTATGGGGTTGCACAGAGTCGGACACGACTGAAGCGACTTAGCAGCAAACATGTTATTTACATTGCCAGAAATTTACAAGTTCTAATATGGTCATTAAAACTTAAGTTCATAAAAGTAAAATATGCTAAGATCTCCAAGCGGATCACTGCAGGAGCTAGGTGGAACAAAAAGGTGACAATATTGCTGTTAATGGCAATGTTGGAAAACTGCTGCTGTGAGTACAAGTGAATCAGTGAAATCACCCATTCTCCTGTGTCTTGTTAGTACAAGCCATAGACTAGACTGGCCAGTAGGGGTTACTCTATGCATTATGATCTCAGAGTGGTGAATTAGAACTTGAAGAAATAATGGCAGTATTATTTAAAATAGCTACCATCCTGGTGAATTTAGTTACAAGATTCAGAATTTGTGATAACTTGCTTTGATTACTATTTCAACAGCTTTTATACCATTCATATGACTTTGAGGTGTGTTTCAGTAATTCATTCAGCCTTATTGATTGTCAGTCCTACATTAAAAAAAATCCAGAGGTCAGAATTTTAAAGTAGCTCTATAATTCCATTTTAGCATCTTGTTTTCCTAGGTAGTATTCTCTATCCCTGAGGTTTGGAGTCTAGATATCCTAGAACACAAAACCTTGTATAAAAGCAGTCACAATGCTAATTTTAAAAAAGGCAAATGTACAACACCTTTTAGTGACTCTAGAATACCACCTGCTCTCTGAGCAAGTGGCTCTTCAATTTTAGAAAATAAATTACTTTTGAAATTTATAGAGGAAATTGGAGAGAAAAATTAGCACAATATAATTCTTAGAGTCATTTGTCCTTGAGGGAGAGAAGATAAATGAAAGTCAGTGGCTTTAAATACAATTTCTACAAAAACTAAAGAAAGATTGAAAAGGATAAGCTTTTTGTCTGAAGCTCAAATCGGTATGAATGAGTTCTGCTTGCCAAATATTGGACAGAAAGACTTCATTAGAATAAAATGCTATCGCCTCTAAGATAAAGAAATATTAATATGTATTATCAAAGGGTTGAAATGCAAACATTATTAATTTTATGTTTTTTAGAACAAATTTTTATTGGTATTTTATGATATAATTCAGTGATTCTTTTAAAAAAATCAAAGTTTTCACTAGACACTTGCAAAAGAATAGGAGCCCTCTCACTCTCTATGTCTTGATGCATATGAAACCCACGGATGCACAGCACGGTTCAGACCACGCCCTGTACGCTGAAGCAGAAGTCTACCCCTTTGATGGGTAAGAAAGGAGGCATTATAATAAATAGCTTATTCCACATATGGTTAAAATTCTTCAGGCAGTTCTGCATAACTGTTAGGCAGTGTAGAAGAACATCATGTCACAGAAAGGGCACAGCTACAACAAAGTACTAAATAGAAACAGTAGTGTTGAATAGACCATCCTTACCTGTTAAGACTTAATCTCTTCTCTCATAGCATTATTACTGGGAAGACCCAGAGGCTACACTTTGAAAAGAAAAGCATTTCTCAGTTGTGGATTTAGTTTTCATCATAGTTTGCCCAACTCAGTTTGTTGTTAGAAGAAACCAAAATGCAATTAGATTCTTCTGTACTAACACTGTTCCTGTCTACATATATTTAAAAGATATTTCTGCCTGGCTTCTTCTTACTTCTTGTGTAATGGAATCATTTTAGGGCTTTATTTCCCTTCTGTTCGAAGTTCTCTTTTAGTTCTTGGAAAGAAAGGTTTGCCATATTTACCTTATGTTTGCCAATGGGGAACCGGTAAGTGTGTTCACCTCCCTAAGTGATTCACTCTAAGCAGTTTCTCCCATCAGACGTGTGTTTGAAATTTGTGAAAATTTTTATTTACTGACTAAAACACATACCTTCCTAGCTTAGAGATCTCTTGAATTTGTAGCTTTATATTGAAGAGTGAAAACTTGGCCTTAAAATATTTAAGTTGCATCAAAATTGTCTAAAGAAAGTATGAAGATATTTTTCAAACTATGCAGTAACAGAAAATCTTTGGCACTATCATTTATAGTTATGAATTTCTGGAGTCATTCAGACAACATAAGACACCAAGTGGCCTATTTGTGAAACTAGCTGTCCAGCTTGTAAGTAGGTGGTACAGAGTCCATTTCAAAGTTTGGGGTTTGAATGCAACAGACATGAGGACCTCGGCACCCAGGACTAACACTTGCTTTAGTAAGTAATATTTTAATAAGCTTCAGGTTTTCCTTCCTTTCTGTAGGTATGGCAATGATAGGGCTTCCCTGGTGGCTCAGTGGTAAAGAATATGACTCCAATGCAGGAGACATGAGTTCAGTCCCTGGGTTGGAAAGAGCCTTTGGAGAAGGAAATGGCAACCCACTCCAGTATTCTTGCCGGGACAATCCCATGGACAGAGGAGCCTGGAGGGAGCTGCAGTCTATGGGGTCACAAAGAGTCAGACATGACTCAGCGACTAAACAGAAACAATAGTACTGATAACGCTCATATAATTTTTTAAGGATTAAATGAACTTATATATTTAAAAATTGATTATCATTCTACCAGGCATAGAGTAAGCACATACTGGTTTTTTAAATTTTATTTTTAGTAAGTGTCATTTGTAATTATTCTTTTTATATGTTGACTCTAATTCAACAAACCAGGAGGAAACTTAGCATCCTCTTTCTCACCAATCAAAGGGCCAGCCTTTTGTTCCAGTGTGCAGGGCATGCTCTGAACTACCATGTGCATCCTTATATTCCATATGCATCAAAACATGGGCAGTTAGAAGACTCACTCTCTTGCAAAGAACAAAATTTCCCAGAAATCTACTTATAACGATGCCTAGGGAGTTTAAAACCAATATGTATTTTATGTAATAAATTCAAATGTTTCCATATTTGCTATGGTAAGGGCTATATTAATTTCTAAAGCAGAGTAACAAATAATAAATTCAGATTTCATGATATTAAACAGTGATTATATATTAAAAGTATAATTCAGAAAAAGCCTTATTATAATATATAAAGTATATCAGCACCCTTAGACATGAAAATGATTTGTGTATCCTTGCATTTATTTTATAAATCTGCTGCTATGAGCTAATGACCTGTGAGTACCAGTTAAAGAATGCAGATGATTTTACTGAGTAATAGTCTGCATGAATCAAAGTACCAATAGATTAGCACATAAAATCTCTGTCCTTGTTAAGTTAAAAATAATTAGATAGCATCCATACACATTAAACATGTATGAATATATATATATGTGATATACATACTGTAAACTTATAGGAAAAATGCATGGTATTTTTTAGAAAAAGATGTGTATAAGAGACAGACCAAACCCTTTTCATGGTAGTTATTCATAATGTAGCATGTGGTTATATCATATTTCTTATAGAAATACTGCTTCCAGATAGTCTGTTTTTCAGTTTTTCTTTTCTATTTTGTTTTTTAAATATCTCAAAAAATTATGCTGTGACTACAATTTGAGTATCTATTAGGCTGATCAAAAAGTTAGTTTGTATGGTGTACTGGAAAAACTTGAACATACTTTTTGGCCAACCCAATATTTTGTGAAAATGAGAATAATTATAATGGTAGCTGCTGCTGCTGCTGCTTCTGCAAAATCACTTCAATTGTGTCCAACTCTATGTGACCCTGTAGACGGTGGCCCACCAGTCTCCCCCGTCCCTGGGATTCTCCAGGCAAGAACACTGGAGTGGGTTGCCATTTCCTTCTCCAATGCATGAAAATGAAAAGTGAAAGGGAAGTCACTCAGTCATGTCTGACTCTTTGCGACCCCATGGACTGCAGCCTACCAGGCTCCTCTGTCCCTGGGATTTTCCAGGCAAGAGTACTGGAGTGGGGTGCCACCTCCTTCTCCATAATGGTAGCTGTAGTTGTTATTTAGTCACTAAGTTGTGTCCAACTCTTTGCTAAGTTGTGTCCGACTCTTTGCTAAATCGTGTCCAACTCTTCCACAGACTGTAGCCAGCTAAGCTCCTCTCCATGGGATTTCCAGGGTGGCCATTTCCTTCTCCAGGTGATCTTCCCGACCCAGGGATCGAACCCATGTCTCCTGCATGGATTGGTGGATTCCTTACCTCTGAACAACCAGGAACACCCCAATGGTAGCAGTAGATACCATTTATTGAATTCTCACCATGTACTTAGCACTTTATGTGAAGTATTTGCTCCTGGAACTTACAAAAGCTATAGGAAATAGGTTCTGTTACTATCATAATAAAGAAACTGAGGTTTAGAAACATCTAGAGTTCTCACAACTGATGAAGGTCTTATGGCTAAGGACTTAGAAATGTCAGAATCCTCTCCTATATGCATATGGTGAAGTATATAGTGATAAATATCACTATAGTGATAGATAAACCTGTCACTATATGTTTCAACTGGTTGTACCCTACATACAGTTTCGATTTGAGGCAGGGATGCCTACTGTCCTCAAATCCCATCTCCAAATCTTTGGCTCTAATCACTTTCTTGTCAGCCATACATCACGTGGACTCAAGAAGTGCTTTCTAGCAAAAGAGATGGCACACCTTGACTCTAGTTACAGATCAGTCCTGGAGGAAGAAAGGCTAAGAGAGAATGCAGCGGGTCCCCTAATCACACTGAGTCCCTTCCCTAGAGAGCTTGGCCCAGCGCCTTATAATCTGATGCTTCAGATTCACAAACTTTTCTTCCCTTGTGTATGAAGGTGTGAGGTATAAATGTGTGAAAGATCTGCATGTGGTATGTGTAGATATGAATTTCACGTGCTTCAGATTTTTATCTGAGTGTATTATGAGTAGAGAGTGTATGTATGAGTATTTTTCTGTGAAGTTTATGTGTGTGGCTTGTATGTGAGGTGTATATATATATATATGTATGTGTGTGTGGGTGTGGCTGTGAATGTGTTCTATGTGCTTGTGAGGTGAGTGTGTGTGTGTGAGGCATGTATATATATGTCTGTGGTTTGTGTGTATATGTCTGTTGTGTGTGAACTGAGAGTGTAGTTCAATTATTGTGTGTGGTGTATGGGAGGTGGGGTTATAGAAAGGAAAGGCAAGAGTAGGAACCTGGGGACATAGGGACATAGTTGAGAGTCTACCTTTTACTAGAATAGTTGTAACTGGAAGTGTTCTTGACTTGAACTTTGGAGTCTTGGAGTCAAGTCCTACCCAACTCTGTAACTATCTATTTAATATTTGAAAGCAGCTTAACCTGTTTGAATCTTAATTTTCTCATGTCTGGGAGAAAGGACTTTTAAATGCTATGAAGGTTAAATGAATGATTTTAGGTTGAAGTGAAAATACTACATGAATATAAGGTATTGCCTATTTTTATTGGTAATGATATTATTTTCCAATGTGTTTTATATTGAATTTCCAGAACAACAATATAACATTCAAGGGGTTATAATAGGAAATATATCAATAGGCATTTTTTAAGTTAATTATCATTGATAATATATGGTATGCTGTATCGAGAAGAAGAAAGACATATGGTGTTATAATTCCATGTCTAGAGAGTGTCTGGGATATTAAACACTTGTTGTTGTTCAGTTGCTAAGTCATATCTGATTCTCTGTGACCTCATGGACTGCAGCACTCCAGGCCTCCGAGTCCCTCACTGTCTCCCAGAGTTTGTCCAAGTTCATGTCCATTGAATCAGTGATTTTATCCAACCATCTCATTAAACACTTATCAGTGTTCATTCATGGAACAACAAAGGCCATTTTAACCAGGAGCTTTGCTCTAAGGTGTGGGGCAGCAAGCTCTACCATAATAGGAGGATTTTTTGACTATTTCAGATCTTTATTTTTTAGGTATATGGGAATGGATGAAAATGATAGAGAACATAGTCATTTTTCAAGTAGTTAAGCATAGAATGTGATCCAGCAATTCTGCTCCTATGTATATACCCCCAAAGAATTGGAAACATGTTCTCTCAAAAACTTGTAAAGGAATGTTCATAGCAAAATCATTTATAATAGCATAAAAGTAGAAACTTTCCAAATGTCCAAAAACTGATGAATGGATAAATATGATAAATCAGTAAAATGAAGTTATTCAATATTAATACATGCTGTTTTATGGGTGAACCTTGAAAACGTGAAAGAAGCCAGAATAGTATATTACCTGATCCCATTCATATGAAAGGTTCACAACAGGCAAATCTATAGAGACAAGAATATATTATTGAAAGGTTGGAGGTGAGGGGCATGAAGGATTGGAGGTAAATGGCTAAGGGGTGAGAGATTTCTTTTGGTTGGTAATGAAATGTTCTAAAACTATGTTTGGAAGGAGAGGGTGGGATGATTTGGAAGAATGGCATTGAAACATGTATAATATTATATAAGAAACAAATCTCCAGTCTAGGTTTAATGCAGGATACAGGATGCTTGGGGCTGGTGCACTGGGATGACCCAGAGGGATGGGATGGGGAGGGAGGTGGGAGGGGGGTTCAGGACTGGGAACACGTGTGCACCCGTGGTAGATTCATGTTGATGTATGGCAAAACCAATACAATATTGTAAAGTAAAAAAAAAAAAATTAGCCAGCTAAGCTCCTCTCCATGGGATTTCCAGGGTGGCCATTTCCTTCTCCAGGTGATCTTCCCGACCCAGGGATCGAACCCATGTCTCCTGCATGGATTGGTGGATTCCTTACCTCTGAACAACCAGGAACACCCCAATGGTAGCAGTAGATACCATTTATTGAATTCTCACCATGTACTTAGCACTTTATGTGAAGTATTTGCTCCTGGAACTTACAAAAGCTATAGGAAATAGGTTCTGTTACTATCATAATAAAGAAACTGAGGTTTAGAAACATCTAGAGTTCTCACAACTGATGAAGGTCTTATGGCTAAGGACTTAGAAATGTCAGAATCCTCTCCTATATGCATATGGTGAAGTATATAGTGATAAATATCACTATAGTGATAGATAAACCTGTCACTATATGTTTCAACTGGTTGTACCCTACATACAGTTTCGATTTGAGGCAGGGATGCCTACTGTCCTCAAATCCCATCTCCAAATCTTTGGCTCTAATCACTTTCTTGTCAGCCATACATCACGTGGACTCAAGAAGTGCTTTCTAGCAAAAGAGATGGCACACCTTGACTCTAGTTACAGATCAGTCCTGGAGGAAGAAAGGCTAAGAGAGAATGCAGCGGGTCCCCTAATCACACTGAGTCCCTTCCCTAGAGAGCTTGGCCCAGCGCCTTATAATCTGATGCTTCAGATTCACAAACTTTTCTTCCCTTGTGTATGAAGGTGTGAGGTATAAATGTGTGAAAGATCTGCATGTGGTATGTGTAGATATGAATTTCACGTGCTTCAGATTTTTATCTGAGTGTATTATGAGTAGAGAGTGTATGTATGAGTATTTTTCTGTGAAGTTTATGTGTGTGGCTTGTATGTGAGGTGTATATATATATATATGTATGTGTGTGTGGGTGTGGCTGTGAATGTGTTCTATGTGCTTGTGAGGTGAGTGTGTGTGTGTGAGGCATGTATATATATGTCTGTGGTTTGTGTGTATATGTCTGTTGTGTGTGAACTGAGAGTGTAGTTCAATTATTGTGTGTGGTGTATGGGAGGTGGGGTTATAGAAAGGAAAGGCAAGAGTAGGAACCTGGGGACATAGGGACATAGTTGAGAGTCTACCTTTTACTAGAATAGTTGTAACTGGAAGTGTTCTTGACTTGAACTTTGGAGTCTTGGAGTCAAGTCCTACCCAACTCTGTAACTATCTATTTAATATTTGAAAGCAGCTTAACCTGTTTGAATCTTAATTTTCTCATGTCTGGGAGAAAGGACTTTTAAATGCTATGAAGGTTAAATGAATGATTTTAGGTTGAAGTGAAAATACTACATGAATATAAGGTATTGCCTATTTTTATTGGTAATGATATTATTTTCCAATGTGTTTTATATTGAATTTCCAGAACAACAATATAACATTCAAGGGGTTATAATAGGAAATATATCAATAGGCATTTTTTAAGTTAATTATCATTGATAATATATGGTATGCTGTATCGAGAAGAAGAAAGACATATGGTGTTATAATTCCATGTCTAGAGAGTGTCTGGGATATTAAACACTTGTTGTTGTTCAGTTGCTAAGTCATATCTGATTCTCTGTGACCTCATGGACTGCAGCACTCCAGGCCTCCGAGTCCCTCACTGTCTCCCAGAGTTTGTCCAAGTTCATGTCCATTGAATCAGTGATTTTATCCAACCATCTCATTAAACACTTATCAGTGTTCATTCATGGAACAACAAAGGCCATTTTAACCAGGAGCTTTGCTCTAAGGTGTGGGGCAGCAAGCTCTACCATAATAGGAGGATTTTTTGACTATTTCAGATCTTTATTTTTTAGGTATATGGGAATGGATGAAAATGATAGAGAACATAGTCATTTTTCAAGTAGTTAAGCATAGAATGTGATCCAGCAATTCTGCTCCTATGTATATACCCCCAAAGAATTGGAAACATGTTCTCTCAAAAACTTGTAAAGGAATGTTCATAGCAAAATCATTTATAATAGCATAAAAGTAGAAACTTTCCAAATGTCCAAAAACTGATGAATGGATAAATATGATAAATCAGTAAAATGAAGTTATTCAATATTAATACATGCTGTTTTATGGGTGAACCTTGAAAACGTGAAAGAAGCCAGAATAGTATATTACCTGATCCCATTCATATGAAAGGTTCACAACAGGCAAATCTATAGAGACAAGAATATATTATTGAAAGGTTGGAGGTGAGGGGCATGAAGGATTGGAGGTAAATGGCTAAGGGGTGAGAGATTTCTTTTGGTTGGTAATGAAATGTTCTAAAACTATGTTTGGAAGGAGAGGGTGGGATGATTTGGAAGAATGGCATTGAAACATGTATAATATTATATAAGAAACAAATCTCCAGTCTAGGTTTAATGCAGGATACAGGATGCTTGGGGCTGGTGCACTGGGATGACCCAGAGGGATGGGATGGGGAGGGAGGTGGGAGGGGGGTTCAGGACTGGGAACACGTGTGCACCCGTGGTAGATTCATGTTGATGTATGGCAAAACCAATACAATATTGTAAAGTAAAAAAAAAAAAAATATATATATATATATATGTAATGGATAAACAAGGCCCTACAGTATAGCACAGGGAATTGGATTCAGTATCTTCTGATAAACCATAATGAAAAAGAATATGAAAAACAATGTATATATATGTATAACTGAGTCACTTTGCTGTACAGTAAAAACACAATATTGTCAATCAACTATCCTTCAATAAAATAAATTTTTAAAAATTAAAAAAATTTAAAAAACTATGTTTGGGTGTACAACCCTGTGAATATATTAACAGTCATTGAATTGTATACTTTAAATCCATTAATTATGTGGTCTTTGAATTATAATTTTACAAAATTGTTAAAAAGAATATAGAACAATTTTCCTAAGAAGTGAACCCTCCCTGTTTATTGTGCCAATAGGCCTGGGAGACACCAGGCCTCACCCTCCTTGACAGATAGACTAGGAGGCAGTTGTACTAGCAAGGCATTCCAGACCACAGAGTCAGCCTGTAAGCTGGTGCCTTTATCAAGGGTGAATGACCAATAGGGAATAGATGAGCAACCGTCAGCTTTTTAATATAGGGCAGTATATTCTGGAACCTGCGGGCACTGAGAAATGCTGTGTGAAGACTCATTCTCTTTCCTCCTCCTATCCTCTCTCCTCTCACCCTCCCCTTCCTCCTTCTCCTCTCCTCCCTCCCTCCCTCTCTTCTCTATCTTTTCCCCATAAATTGCTTGAGCAATTAATTTGTTAATTTAGAATTTATTAATTCAGAATTATATTTGAATGTGCATTTGAAGTAACTGTTTCCTTGCTTCCATGGTTTTGAAGTACTTTCTTAGCCATGACTGGGGAGAGTGCGGTGTTAGAGTGAATCTTCTGTGGCCTAATTGCTAACAGGAAGATTTTTAGGTATGAATGTCCTCATTCTTTGCTCTTTCTGTGACTTCTGACTGTGTCTCCAGACCTACAGAGTAGTATATTCTGCTTCTAGTCTTACATTTCCACCTCATTCCACTTCCACATACAAATATCACATTCACTATGATTTTGGATGATCTCTTAGGATTAAAATGTATACTCCTCTTATATTCTTACATATAATCACTGCTTTTTTAAAACTTTTTTTTTTTTTGCTTAACATTTAGTTAAGGAATAGCCAGCTCAATATGCTGCTATGCAAATCTTACCAATAGATATATTTTATTACTTTCAGTTTTGAAAGGTAGGATGATATCTCTCACTTTTAAAAACTGATATTTCTAAAAAGTGTATTTATTTTGCATTAAAATGTTTCTGGAATGTAACAGTTCAATTCTAATAACTATGATTAAATATCCATGAATTTGTTTTGAATAAGCAGAGCCAGATAAATGGCATTTATGTACCTTGCAACAGTATTTAAGATTGCTTCCTCAGAACAAGAAAAAATCACTGGGTAACAGATAAGAGAATTCAGAATCTCTTGTTTGTGAGTCTAACATTAACTGCATTTATACCTCTGATAGTTTCCATGGTGAAATTTGTAATTAAAAAAAGAGCATACAGTCAGTTTTGAATTGTTATATTTAAAATGAGTGTTTGCTGATCTCCAATTAATCAAAGTGTTGAGATTTAAAGAATGACTGAGGAATCAAGGTTTTATATTAATAATTTCTCTTCTGGGAGAAAATAAACGAGTAGAGAGTAAAGTCCTGAGATCTCTGCTATCAAATACACAGTCATAAGGAAGTTAAAAAGCCACAGTGAAGTGTACACATCTTAATTACATTTACATCGATATCTATCTTAAATAGATACCAGCATTAGCTGTAAGAGTTCCATGTGTTTTGCAGGAGGGAGTTCTCACAGTGTACTCAGTGTGCTTGTCATTGCAGACCGTGAGCTTACAACACAAACATATTGTGCAAGCAGAGTCCAGGCTGGAATGTGACAGTGCAGTGCTTATGTGGCCTGTCCATGGAGATGGGCAGAATGGAAAATAAATGGAGAGTTGGAAAGGCTTCCAGGGTTTATTTTTTTCAGTGATTTTCAGAGTTAAACAGCCAACTCTTAATAAAGAATGCGTGGTCCGAGGCAGGGACTAACTGTATGCCCACAATGTTCAAAAATGATTGGTTCACAGATAATGAAGCAGAGAAGCAGATTCTGAGAAAGAGAATTTCGGGACCATGGAAGGGAAGGAAAAAAGCAGACCTGGAGAAAAGGTAGAAGGACAATTTGGTCTGCAATGCAGCCTTGGAAAAAGGCCTCAGCAGACCCAGCAGAGAGTCCAGAAGCCGGGATGGGGCCTCAGAATTGTCCTGAACAACTCCTAAGCTGGACCTCTATACTCTCTTGTTTACTTGATATTAGATGCCTGGACAAGGTGACCCTCTTTAGCTGACACAATTCACAAAGAGAGCTGACAGCCTAAAGCCCTTCCTAAACCTGGGGAAATGAGTCATTCATTCCTGAAGGGGTTCTCATGGCAGCATCCACTAGGAATGGTGAGGTATTTTGGAACCAGGAGGCACTGGGAAATGCCTTGTCTGATAGACTCTTTGCTTCTTTCATTTCTTCATTTCCTTCTCTCTCTCCCCAACCCAGTGTTTTTCCAAAAATAAAGGACTAGGCTGTGAGTCCTAGGAAGGAAAACAAATAATCATTTTTATAAGTCCAACTGTTCTTTTCATGTCAAGACCACTCAACAATCATTTTAGTTTTCTATGGAAAAGTTAGCTTCATATATCTGATGACCCAAGGACCTCTTGTGACAGTTCCTATATATATGATACTAGCATCCTGACCGGAGAAGGCAATGGCAACCCACTCCAGTACTCTTGCCTGGAAAATCCCATGGACGGAGGAGCCTGGTGGGCTGCTGTCTATGGGATCGCACAGAATTGGAAACGACTGAAGTGACTTAGCAGCAGCAGCATCCTGACAGCTAGATGGAATGTCAGGAGGAAAGTACAGATAAAATTATTTTTTCCTTTGTTTTGAAGAAAAAAAGAAAGCATATTTATTGAGTGTCCACTAAATGTGACTTCAAAGATTTTTCTTATCTGTATTAGAAGTTGATAGCAAATGAAACAGTATATTGCTTTGAAAAGATTTTTTTTCTCATTTTAACCATTATTTTTATAAAATAAAAAAAATCATTAACCAACATGTAAGAATTTCATTTTATAAAGTTTGCATCATGTTTATTTGGGCTGCATTGCTGTTTCAACTATTCAGTTTTAATTTTGGGGTTTTTTCTTTAACCTATATTGTATGACTTTTGAAGCACCAGAAATTAGTAAATGCTGGAGAAGTTGGTGAATGGATATATAAAATCAGTATATTGAATTGGCAACAGAATGACATTGTTTATTACATGTTTTTTAGCAAGGCATTATGATAAGACAACTTTACCATTAAAATAGTATAGAAACGACTAACTGGAAAACTTCTTAGGTCTTTAAAGTTTTTTTCAATATTTGTTTTCATGGCACTTAGAAGTTCACTTAAGTACTCGCTAAGAATGGAGCTAAAGGCTGTGACCTCTTTTTAAATTTTTATGATTTTTTTTTTTGAAGATCACCCCTCATTCAGTTTAAGAGAGTCTCATTGCTGGCTATACAGCACAAGACAAATTTAGCACTTGAAGACACACAAAGATAACTCAAGGAACTGATTTCTGCATCTTCAGCCACCTTATTCCATTAACTCTTAGAATTAATTTTCTCCAGACATAATTTGTATGAATTAAAAGGAGAGGAAAATTAGAACAACTACTGAGGCTTTTTGGTGACTAAAAGAATGGTTATTTTATCAACAACCATAAGTGTTAGATTTACAAAAAGGAAAAGTGTCTTAAATGAACCATTCTTCTAACTTGTGCCTCTTAGTTCTGAAAACATATGAGTAAAAATCATATTCAGTTCAGTTCAGTTCAATCGCTTAGTCATGTGACCCCACGGACTGTAGCACGCCAGGCTTCCCTGTCCATCATGTTGCCGACTCTAATTTGAAAATGTAGGGGAGGGAAAGCACTGGATTTTTTCTTCTTTAAAATTACATGTTGTTTGCAGTGTTAGATTGGCTGTATTTTTCTTGTAAAAGCTCCTGTACATCAAGAACAAATTCAAAGTAGTTTGTTTAAAACAGACTTTAACATTGAGGCTCTTCAACTTGTAGGCAAAAGTCTAAGCAGTTCTTTAAAAGAAACTCTATAAAATAAATTGTCAACATTTTCATATCTAATGGTCAACTTTTGTTTCTCAAAGTGATGGTTTTAAATGATTATTTTATATAAGATTAGAACTGTGTTTTTCTTCATTTATGCAACAAACATGTCCTAATAGATGCCAAGCAAATGGCACATAAATGTGCCGTTTCTGGAACACTATAAGATGCCCAAACTTTAATAAAGGCCTCTTTTTTGTTGTTGTTATTTACAAACAGCCCTCCTCCATCTTCATGGGCGGATTACTCCTGATTCAGGAATAGCTCTATCCATCCTTGTCTTTTGGTTTCCTATCTCAATTCTGCAATCTCCCCTCTGGCCATTACACTCTTGAATCATTTCAAAATCCTGCCTCCCAAAGTAATCTGTCTAGTAATCTTCTAACTTTCCATTACTCATCATTTCAATTCTTCTTACTGGTTCCAAATTGCTTTGCTAACCAGTCTCAAATTATTTATCCTTATCTTGAAGGCCTATTCACTACTTTACCCCTGCTGATGTCTTTTACTTTATCACTTCTAAGACCTCCCCTTTGCTCACACTTCTACATGCGAACGCGTTTCCAGAGTATGAGAATGCTTTGGATTCAGGCTTTTGCCTTAAAAAAGCTTTAGTTCATTTCTCCTTAGAGAAGAAGAATTAGAATCGAGCTATGGTTTAAAATTCACTAATGCATCTGGCAATGCAATTTTGTACTTTGTGTACAACTTATTCTGTCTGACACCTCTGGTCCTTTGCCTCCTGTTTAGCCTTTACTGATTGCTATTAAAGGCCACCTTTAGGTAGCTGCCCTACTATCAGGCTATGTCCTCTGCAGGGGCAAGCAATTATTCTTAATAAATCAGAGAATCACAGAATTTAACTTAGGCTTCACTGATGGTCTGACAATTAAGACTCGGCACTCCCAGTGCAGGGGGTCTGGGTTTGATCCCGGGTCAGGAAACTAGATCTCACATGCAGAAACGAAGATCTTGCATGCCACAGCTAAGAGCTGGTGGAGCCAAATAAATAAATGTAAACAAATGAAAAATGAATTTAATATAGAGACAGGGATTTCCCTATATACAAGAACCCAAATCCCCACTTAGCATAGAAATCCCTCTCAGAACATTCCTGATGCCTAAAATGACCTTTTCAAGAGGGAAGGTCAACTGAAGACACCAGCTCTTTCCATGTTGCTCACAACTCATTTTGAGGAAAGTATTTTTTATGCTGAGGCATTCTGGTTTCCTATCACCTCCTCTTGGTATCACATGTCACTGGAGAGACATAAAATATTTCTAATGATTTCTTTTTTGCCTTGAAAATACAACCAAACACAGCCATCATGTCCTCCATTAAACACATTTGTTTGGATTTGAATATACAAGATACTTCCATAATTCCTCTAATGGCAGAGTTTTTTGAGAAATCCCATGCTCATGCCTCACTTTTTATATAGTTTGGTCAGCAGACTTCACAATAAGACTTTCTTTCAGTGTCAGGCCTAATGTTGCTGTCACTTGCTGCTCCTGTCATTAATATTGAAGGTACATTTTATAACCTTAAAATAAATGGTTAATTATCCTTTTTGTCCTTTTATGAATTTGAAAGCTCATATTCATAGTATTTTGGTTACTGGAGTATCCCTAGGCTCAGAGAGTATTTGCAATTCTCATATAATGATTTTGAGCACGTAGAGGTAACATGTAGTCATATTTGGGACTGTTTTGGAAAAGGACTGTGGTTTTTAGTCTGGTACTTTGAAGAACTATTGAGATGTCACTGAACAGTATTTTTAGAATTTTCACATTGCTCACACATGAGCACTTTGGGAATTGTTCAGTGAATATGTCTCCTGAGCACTTTGTTCCTTGAAATTATCAAAATAATCTTGGAATTTATTTTTCTCCCTATCTTGTGATGCGTGGGTAGAACTGGGACAGCGCTATCACATTTAGAAGTTCATTTTTTTCTTTGTTCTTCCCAATGAAATTGCTCTTTTCAAGTTGGAAAATAAAATAGGTTAAGTTTATGGTTTTTTTTTTTTTAACTCTTTTAGGGGTTCTGGAATCCTCTAAGCATCCAGTGAGATATAGCAACACTCTTGTGGAAATGATTCATATAGTCATAATCACACAGAGAATTTGCCTTTAATTTTAGGGGTATAAGTACCACTGGGATCATATACACGTTACCATTACTGGGTACTGATTGTAGGTTAAAAAATCACTGATTTAGTTGTACTTCATTTTACATCTCTCTCTTCCTGTAAAGATGTATAAAAATAAAATTGTATTAATAAGTTATATGTTTAGTAGTTCCATTCAATAACCTTTGAAGCAGATTGTTTCCTAAATGAATTTTAATTCGTCTTTATTTATGGAATATTGTTTCTTAATGTGAGCACATTTGTATAATCTTATGCTTCAACCTTTTCCTTCTGAATGCTTTCTTAAAGTAGTCCATAATTAAAAGAATTAAAAATACTTTTTCTCTGTAAACCCTCACCTCAGACCTTCTTCAGTTTTATTTGAAGTTATTGCCTGCATGTTAATTGATGTGGTAGAATATACATCTTAAGACAGGTTTTAATTCTTTGAAGTATGTCAGGATACCTGCATATTTTATAATAAAGGTAAATATTATACTGGTATAAATGTATTTGAAATCACTGTTTTCTTTATTTAAAAAAATTGAGATTCCCCAACTTCAAAAATAAAATTTATAAACTTTAGTTTTAAATATAATAATCTTATTAGCTACAGATAAAGTTTTGATTAGTGTTTTGATAATACTGACCTTAGTTTACCAATGTTAACCTATAAATTATTATGCAAAAATGATATATAATATCAGTTCTATACTAACAATTTTTTGTCATGCGTGATTTATGTAATTTGCTGAACCTGGTGAAAACTTCCATTCTTCCTCCAGTCTGTGGAGATGCTGAGCTCTGTGCAGTGTGTAGGAAGGGCTGAAGAAGCAGACTTGTGAAATATATGGCTTACAAGTTTTATCACTTTTGGTAAGAAATGTACAAAGCCCATCACAGTGTCAACACTAACATATATATTTGTGAATATTTAACCAGAGAATTGTCAAAATATATTGCTATACATTGAGAGCATAAACTTTGTTTTTATATGAAACAGTTTTTAAAATGCACTTCTGGAGAACTGTGCATTTATAACCAATAGTTGTAAGGCAAATTAAATTCATAATGTATTATGAAGAATAAAATATTTTTATCTCACTGTAATCAAGAATAGGGGGCAATCTTTTAATTTTAACTAATTTATTTTTAGTTTGGCAATAGGAGTAAGCCTGTTATATTCCTGGATGACCACCAGAATGAGCCCCTAAAAATGCTGAATATCACAATTTGGTGTTTCACAGATAGATTCATATTCATTGTACTCCTTAGTCATAATACAAAGGAAGTTACTTCTGCATATCTCAGGCTGACTGTTGTGGTAGACAGGGGATGGCTCCAGATTTTATGACTCTTGAGTCTTTTATAACTCAGGCAGCCCACTTTGAGAGAAATGAATACATTAGGTAATAGTTGAATACTTATTTAGACAAAAAAAGGAAATCATGACTAATTACCAATTTAATAAAGCTGACTAATTCCACAGGCATCCAGAATCTATAAAATTATGATTTGTGGGGGGAGGTGCTTTATAGTTTTCAGCTGTGTGCTCTCTGATTAGCTCTTCATGTTGACCGTGATTCCATAATGTTTTCTATGTAGAGAGTGATACGACAATGCAATTGTGGAACAGCTAGCAGTAACCTAAAGATATGGGGAAGAAGCTGAGACCCACCAAGTAATAATATCACAAACCTAAACCAAATGCATCACTAGTCCAACTTTTAGTTAGCCAGATCCCCAAAAGATCCACAGTCACTCCAGTGACACCCACCCTAAGGGGGAGTATTAGTGTGTGTAGACAAAGTCAGTGAGTAGACATTGGTCATGAGTACAGTTTAAATATCTTGCTTTTGCAAAATTCCTAAATCATCTGAACATGTCAACCCAGCCTTACCCAGAGCCTTGGAGAGAGGTCTGAAGCTTTGCCTTTCATGGCAAACCTGTTTTTGTGGTCGACAGGAAAATATCTAGACCATAGCAAATTGCCGAAGGAAACAAAGAAGTTGGCTTTACAGTTATACAAAAGTAGTTCTGTTTTTCTTAGAGTTTAGCCACCATTTCTCAGATATTTCAATGAAGTTCTTTTTATGCATTCTCCTCTAGAAGTTTCTTGGTAGTCAGTGTTTCACAGATTATACCACTTTAAGTCACCTCAGTCATTTAGTATGAATAGCATAGTCCTTTGGCAGAGGGAGTAGAATAATGGCTCCAGTAAGCTTTAAATGTGCCTTTGTTTCCCAGTATTATGACCTGCATAGAAAGAAGTGATACCTTTATAGGAAATGTTCCCCTCGGTTTATTTTAAAGCACAAACTATTATGTGATAATAGGATGTAAACCTAATTCCCAGAGTAGAATATTCTATTTATGATCTGGACTGTCCTTTAGATTTTTCAGTATAGTCCTCAAGAAGTTGAGAATTCACCATCGTCTGATTAAAACACACACACACACACACACATAGGTGTGTATATAAATACAAATCTTACAAGTCTACATATCGATGGGCAGAGTGATTCATTTGAAAAACCTGAAATAAATGGTGATGAGAACCTCTGGACTAAGTTTCAGTGTAAACAAGTGGGTTATTTAAATTCTCTCTCAAAATAGAAGCTTCAAGTGAGCAAGGCAGCGTGACTGTGGGGCCATAATTCAGGAACAATCTGTAAAGTGAAAGATAGAGGCACTAATTGTGTTGGCTTTGCAGCCCACAACACTGAGTTTATTCCTGTTATTCTGGCTAAAGATGAGTCAGGGACCTCTAATATAGCCATTCCTAAATGACAGTAATTGATTCAGAATGTGAGCCTGAGAGAAATCCTAGAAGTCTGACCTTCAGATCAGTTTAACTGTAGATCAATAATACATTACGTAGACCAATGCAGTACCCCAAATTCCCACAGCCAACTGCCAAGATAATATTTTACCTCAAATTGGTTGACAGCAGTCAGTATAGATAATTTTGTCCCAATAATAATTTTCTAATTCAGGAACATGCAACATCCAGCCACAGTGTAGATAAGGCTCAGGCCAGCCCCATGGCATATGCTCACCTGGCTTTCCTATTTTCCTACAGATGTCCTATTGGAAGAATATCTCTTAATGTTCAGTTAAGCCAAAGCTTGTTTTAAATTCCCTAGACTTTACTTCATGTATGATTATATCTATCTTGGCATGAAACCCTTTCTCTCTTGGAGTTAATGACATTGATGTATCTTCTAGAGATGCTAGGCATCGTAAGTATTATGGGTAGAGGAAGGTAGGCAAACTCTAGCATATGCCTTTATCTGCTATTAGTGAATTACAGTTTGTTAGAGTGATGAGTCATGATTAAATAGTCTCATATTAGAATAAACTTTGATCCAGCAAAGAAAACCACCAAAATTTTTGAAAATAATTTGCTACATCTGGGTACAAATTATAGAGCTGTTGCAATGCAGGAGACCCAGGTTCGATCCCTGGGTCAGGAAGATCCCCTGGAGAAGGGAATGGTTACCCACTCCAGTATTCTTGCCTGGAGAATTCCATGGACAGAGGAGCCTGGCAGGCTACAGTCCATGGGGTCACAAAACGTCGGACATGACTGAGTGATAGATATACTTCACTTGCTTGCTTATGATGTCTTTGGAGAACATGAGATGTAGATGTGAATCGATCCTAAGTTGTATATATGGAAGAGTTAACTTTAGCAATATGCTATCCCATCACTCCATTTTAAGTCATATATTTTTCTTTACAAAATTATTTTAAGAACTCCATTGCAATAAAGCCATACCATTATCAGTCATAAAAGGAATGCTAATTGGGTCATTTCTAGAGACATGGATGGACCTAGTCTGTCAGAGCAAAATAAGTCAAAGAGAAAAAATATCATGTATTAATGTGTATATATGGATTCTAGAAAAAATAGTACCAATGAACCTATTTGCAGGGTAGGAATAGAGATGCAGACAGAGAGAACAGATGTGTGGACCCAGGGCAGGGGTTGGGATGAATTTGGAGATTGGAATTGACTTATTTGCGCTGCTACATGTAAACAGATAGCTAGTGGGAAGCTCTTGTATAGGACAGGGAGCTCAGCTCCATGATGCTGTATGGTGCCCTAGATGAGTGGGGTGGGGGAGGGGAGAGAGGTACAAGAGAAAGCCGTATATGTATACATGTAGCTGCTTCACATTGTTGTACAGCAGAAAGTAACACAACATTGCAAAGCAACTATATCCCAATTAAAAAACCAATATACAGTATATTGCACATATTTAAAGTGTGTGTGTGTGTACACACACACACACACACACATAGGTGTGTATATAAATACAAATCTTACAAGTCTACATATCGATGGGCAGAGTGATTCATTTGAAAAACCTGAAATAAATGGTGATGAGAACCTCTGGACTAAGTTTCAGTGTAAACAAGTGGGTTATTTAAATTCTCTCTCAAAATAGAAGCTTCAAGTGAGCAAGGCAGCGTGACTGTGGGGCCATAATTCAGGAACAATCTGTAAAGTGAAAGATAGAGGCACTAATTGTGTTGGCTTTGCAGCCCACAACACTGAGTTTATTCCTGTTATTCTGGCTAAAGATGAGTCAGGGACCTCTAATATAGCCATTCCTAAATGACAGTAATTGATTCAGAATGTGAGCCTGAGAGAAATCCTAGAAGTCTGACCTTCAGATCAGTTTAACTGTAGATCAATAATACATTACGTAGACCAATGCAGTACCCCAAATTCCCACAGCCAACTGCCAAGATAATATTTTACCTCAAATTGGTTGACAGCAGTCAGTATAGATAATTTTGTCCCAATAATAATTTTCTAATTCAGGAACATCCAACATCCAGCCACAGTGTAGATAAGGCTCAGGCCAGCCCCATGGCATATGCTCACCTGGCTTTCCTATTTTCCTACAGATGTCCTATTGGAAGAATATCTCTTAATGTTCAGTTAAGCCAAAGCTTGTTTTAAATTCCCTAGACTTTACTTCATGTATGATTATATCTATCTTGGCATGAAACCCTTTCTCTCTTGGAGTTAATGACATTGATGTATCTTCTAGAGATGCTAGGCATCGTAAGTATTATGGGTAGAGGAAGGTAGGCAAACTCTAGCATATGCCTTTATCTGCTATTAGTGAATTACAGTTTGTTAGAGTGATGAGTCATGATTAAATAGTCTCATATTAGAATAAACTTTGATCCAGCAAAGAAAACCACCAAAATTTTTGAAAATAATTTGCTACATCTGGGTACAAATTATAGAGCTGTTGCAATGCAGGAGACCCAGGTTCGATCCCTGGGTCAGGAAGATCCCCTGGAGAAGGGAATGGTTACCCACTCCAGTATTCTTGCCTGGAGAATCCCATGGACAGAGGAGCCTGGCAGGCTACAGTCCATGGGGTCACAAAACGTCGGACATGACTGAGTGATAGATATACTTCACTTGCTTGCTTATGATGTCTTTGGAGAACATGAGATGTAGATGTGAATCGATCCTAAGTTGTATATATGGAAGAGTTAACTTTAGCAATATGCTATCCCATCACTCCATTTTAAGTCATATATTTTTCTTTACAAAATTATTTTAAGAACTCCATTGCAATAAAGCCATACCATTATCAGTCATAAAAGGAATGCTAATTGGGTCATTTCTAGAGACATGGATGGACCTAGTCTGTCAGAGCAAAATAAGTCAAAGAGAAAAAATATCATGTATTAATGTGTATATATGGATTCTAGAAAAAATAGTACCAATGAACCTATTTGCAGGGTAGGAATAGAGATGCAGACAGAGAGAACAGATGTGTGGACCCAGGGCAGGGGTTGGGATGAATTTGGAGATTGGAATTGACTTATTTGCGCTGCTACATGTAAACAGATAGCTAGTGGGAAGCTCTTGTATAGGACAGGGAGCTCAGCTCCATGATGCTGTATGGTGCCCTAGATGAGTGGGGTGGGGGAGGGGAGAGAGGTACAAGAGAAAGCCGTATATGTATACATGTAGCTGCTTCACATTGTTGTACAGCAGAAAGTAACACAACATTGCAAAGCAACTATATCCCAATTAAAAAACCAATATACAGTATATTGCACATATTTAAAGAGTGTGTGTGTGTGCGCATGCACGTGTGTGTGTGTGTGTGCATGCGCTCAGTATGTCTGACACTTTACAACCCCATGGACTGTATACAATTTGGCAAATTTTGATATATGTGTCTATACCTGCATTACTAAAATCAAGATAACAAGCATAGCTATGACCCTTAAAAGTTTTCTCTTGCCATCTTGTTATCCGTAACTCCTGTCCTTTTCTAGAAACCTCGTTGCCCCCAAGCTGATGGATGCTCAGCTGGAGACTGGAGGGGAGCCGGTGCAGACGTCCCACATTCTCTGTGTGACCTGCTCTCTCCTCTGTCACTCTGCTCAGCAAACTCCACTGACTTTGACCCCCCCCAAATTCCTAGCACCATCTCCTCAATGTAACCAAATTACTAACAAATGTTCATATTTCTAACTTGCTAACATTGTTCACTTCTTTCCTTTGTATTAATCTATAGACAAGTTGCTAGATCAAAAATAGTGTCCATTTAATGCTACACTGGTTCTAGCCAAATTATCCTCTAGAAATCTGTAGTTTTTCCCCAGCAATATAATAACTGTCTGCTTTAAAAAACCCACTCCAACCCTTAGCATTTAAAAAAAATTTTGGAATCTTTGCTAAAAAAACCAACTTAAATGAATCCCTGTGTTATTTTAATTGTCATTTCTTTGCTCATTGGTTAGATTTCAACTTGTTTATCAGCCTTTTGAGGAAGAAGGGGAATTCTTTGTCTATAGACTTTGTTATAGCTTTATATTGGCTTATTCATCTTATTTTCTAATTTGTAGTGATTCATCTTAAAGTTTCTTTCTTCACCCTTGGATAATTTTGTCACATTTTAAAGGAATCTTATTGTATTTTTTCATTAAGATAAAATTGAGTTTATAGAGAAATCGGAGAGGGCTTGGAGTCTGAATAAGGTATGCCTTCTGCAAAGAAAGTAGAGGGTGTGGATAGAGGAGAGATTCAGAAGAAACCTCAGGGACATTTAGGAATGATAGATGTGTTCATTACTTTGCTTGTGGTGATGTTTTCACAGGTATATACATGTGGCAAAACTTGTAAAGCTGCACACTTTAAATATGTGCAGTTGACTGTATCTCAGTCCTGGCCCAATAAACCTGTTATTTTGAAAATGACACCAAACATTCAATCAACAGCTTTCCACCAAAAATAAGAATTGAATTTGATCAGAATATTTTTATGTTATCTTGTTTAGATTTCTCCTGTTGCAGTTATAATGGCTTTCTAAAATAAATTGGGAAGCCAAATAAAGTCACTTTCACCTTCAAGATTGAAAACAACAACAACTGAACCAGTAAAATAAGTGCTTCTGAATCAGACTCAGTCTAAAAAAAACCCTGGAAAGTAAATATGACTTCAGGGTAGCATTATAAGGGAATCATAGTCAATAAATCTCTGGGAATGAAGGAGAGGAAGCAAGGGAGAAAGAGATATAGGATTGCTTTAAACCTCAACCATGTCGTTAAAGAATGAAAATGGCCTTATAGTACATTTTTAGAGATTTTTCAGTATTGAAAAAGAGAAACACTTAAAAATATTTCCTTTTAGTTTAAGAGGTGAGCACCTAGTGATTCCACAGAGCAGAATGGGCTTGAGTTGCATCCATACTTATCAGGCAGGATTTATGGAGTCGAGGATCACTGAAGAAGGCAGGAGAAGGACAGGTTACTAGAAAAGGATTCCAAGTAATAGCCACAGGGCTGTGAGTAAGCCAGGACTTACTGTCTGTCCCATTGGGGCAGCAGGCTGGATTTTCATAGTGAGAATGGACTGAAAGTATCCTGCATCAGCTCAGCTATTCACAGTACAAAGGCAAGACTTTTATCAGTTTTCATGAAATGACTTGAAAGTTTTCATGCCATAAGAATGAGATAAATTATGAATGAACATAAATCAAAATATCATGATTAGAAGAAGGGGGATAAAGAGAAAGTGGAGCAGGAGACAGTAAAGAAAAACAAAAATGATGTACTTGCAAGATAGTGGGAGCACTCTGGTGTTGGATTCTGAAGGGCAGAATTCAAGTCTCGATTTTAATATTTACCATCTGGGAAACACAGAAAAAACATTTTAGCTTTTTAGAACCTGAGTTTCCTACAATCAGTAAATTTGTAACAAAAATGTACACACTTTTTAAGGTTATGGTAAAAATGTCTTGATGAGTGTATAAATGTCTTTTCAAAATATAACCCTACTTTCCAATAATGTTGGTTCCAGATGCACTTTGGTTTTTATTTATTAAAAAAATTTTTTTAAGTTTTTATATCATATTGAGGTATGGCTGATTAACAAGGCTTCCTAAGTGACTCAGTGGTAAAGAACCTGCCTGCCCATGCAGGAGACACAGGAGACCCCAGTTCAATCCCCGAGTTGGGAAGATCTCCTGGAGGAGGGCATGGCAACCCCCTCCAGTATTATTGCCTGGAGAATCCCCATGGACAGGGGAGCCTGGCAGTGTACGGTCCATGGGGTCACAAGGAGTCGGACATGACTGAGCCACTGACCACTCATAGCCGATTAACAATGTTGTGATAGTTTCAGATGAGCAGTGAAGAGACAGCCATGCATATACACGTATCCATTCTCCGCTTGCATTGAAGCTGCCACGTATCACTGAGCACAGTTCCATGTGCTATATAGTAGGTCCTTGTTGGTTATCCATTTTAAATATAGCAGAGTATACATGTCCATCCCAATGCACTAAAATTTGAGGGGTGAAAGGAGAAGGTAACGGGAGCAAGGAAATGCTCGCGTGTGAGCAGGCTGAGTCCTTTAAAATCAAACTAGATTTCATTGTATTCGTCTTATACGTTGAGATCTGAGCAGGTCTCTGTCCTGGGACTTTATTATGGTTCTGCCTGTGCCCTGCCTGTTGACTGCTTTTACCAGGATGCCTTAAAGCCACCTCCAGCACAGCATGTTCAATTTGGAACTCATTATCTACTCCCCAGTTGTTCAGGCTAGAATCCTGCAGGCCACCCTTGACTCTTCTCTCTCCTGAGATCTCTCCTCTGCCCCATGGATCAGTCTCCCCGTCCTGTCACCTTCTAAACATCTTTCCTGCCCTTATCACTTGCACTCCTGATGCCGCTGCCTGAATTCAGCTCACAGTCTTCTCGTTGTTTGGTCTCCTCTCTCCCCCAATAAATCCATCTGCTTCATTGCCACCATCTAGAACTAACGTTCTAAAATACCAACTATCTTTCCAAAACACAAGACTTTCTCTCCTCTACAGGAATTTAGCTTTCGGGTGTATTCAGGTAAATGAGCCAAGACGTCTGTTAAAAATATGTTCGCCTTAGTATTCTTTATAATAGGAAAAAAAGGAAAGAACCCCAAATGTCCCCAAAGAAGGGACCAATTATACCAATTGTTCTACCAGCAGTCTATAAAATAACATTAAAAGGGTGGCACAAATCTGTAAGGAATAATTTTTAAAAGTGGTTAATGTTAATTATAAAAATTAAATTACTGAAAAAATATTCATAAAATTATAAAGAATATATTATAAAGAGAGATTTTGGTTGGTAGAATTCAGCAGGAATTCTTCTGGTCCCACTTTCTCAAAAACCAAAGACAAAATGAAAGTAAAACAGAATGAAAATTCTCCTGTGTGCCTTAAAAGTATTATTAAAAGTAATACTCTTGGTAAGGATTTAAGTGACCAGCCCAAATCCCATGACTTAGCACAACAAATGTGAAATGCCATACAACAAATTCACTAATCTCTTCAAAGTTGTGAAAACCAAAGACTTCGAGGCATCCCATATCTTCCTAATTTTTTTCATGAAAATTTTTGTGCAGTCTCATATAAAATACTATGTGGTGTCTTCAGTTCACTACGGTTTACTCTATCTGTTCATATTTATATTTATTTTTTAAAATACCTACGTTCATACATATCTTTGAAGGCCAAAGAAAAATAATGCCATACATGTTATTACTTCCTTGTTTGATTCTCTGTTTGTCTCTCAACTAAGGCTAAGAGTCGGACACGACTGAGTGACTTCACTTTCACTTTTCACTTTCTTAGTGGAGGATTCTGAAAAAAATGACAACTAAATAGTTAATACTGGCATTTTTTTATATCTCCATGGTGACTATCCATATATGAAAGAAAGGTCTTTGAAATGTATAAAAGAATATGATTGTGAAATACTCCATAGTAAATAGTATTTAGGGCTTTGAACATAAGTATTGATTTTTTTTTTACAGATAGATGTGTATATACATATATATGTACATGTATAACTGAAACTTTATTAGTTTTGCTTTAGAATTTTAAAAATTACCAGTGTTTCTTATAATCTTTTGTCCAAAAGCAAAAGTAAAATATTGTATCGATAATAAAGAAAACAACAACCTTAAAACCGTCTCTCTTTTTTATAAGGGGATATGGTGAATTGAGAGGGATTGTGATTAAGAAAATAGACTATGGGGTGCAATCAGTCTGAGCTCAAACCCACTTTCTAGCATCAACTAGCTGGATAACTTTAGGCACCTTACCTAAACCATTTAAGTACTTATTTACTTCTCTGCAAAATGACAATAGCCATAGTACATAACTTTTTATGTAATTATGAGATAATGATAACCAGGAAACGTGGTTGACAGTCTGTTTGGTACTCAAAAGGTATTTTAAAATCATTTTTAAAATCACTAAGAACCCTCATTTGCAGATAGTAAAAATTATGCCTTTTGGTTGCACTTTACTGTATAGTTCACAAAGTACCTTCACAAACGTGATCTCATTTTATCCTCACCATAAACGTGACACAGAGAAACTATAAATGAATCTTAATAAAATTTAATGACTTAGCAAAGGTTCCACAACAGGTCAGTAGCAAGACTTCTTTGTCTTTGTAAGCAGGACAAGGTACAATAGTTCCTTCAAAGGTCATACTGAAGCTAATGGATATATCTATCTATATCTACTCTATACCTGCATCTGTGTCTACATCCTAGACTATATGGAGGAGTATTTAGTGTAGGCAGCAGTTGTGTCTCTGTATGTTCATTTCTGGCACTGGATGCTATTCCTATTATAAAAGTTGCGACCTTGCCACTTATGGAACAGATGGCATTGCTTGATTAAAGTCAGGCCATATTTAGAACATTTCTGAAAAGCCTTTTTCATTTGGATAAATGTGTCTGCCCACTGAAATGGTTTCTTTTCATCAGCTGAGCACACCAAATCATAGACTATCTTCTCATAAGAGCTCTCTGCCATCCAGTCTTAGGAGAGCAAGTGTTGAACTTATATTTTCAGAAGTGGATGTTACATACTCTCCAGAAGAGAACGTCAGAGCTTTTCTGACAAAGGTGAGGGTCGGTGAACATGCATACTTACCCATTAACAAGGGAATTATCTGTCCTCATTGAAATAAGACTTTGAACAATTTGTTGTCTTCTGAAGCAAGTAAAAAAAGAATATCAACTTGTACACATGAAAGATGAGAGAAAGTGGTGGGGGAAAAGACTAAGAGAAGAAAATTGTGCATTTTACATAACACAGCTTAATCTTACCTAAAATATCATACAGTAGCCTAAACATGCACTGTATGTTTATGTATGTACATATGTAATATGTATATATATAATAGATGGATAGGTATAGCTATATAAACAATCCAGAGGCCAAGATTTATATATTAAGACAATTAAAAGTAGAATTTGTTTTAAACAAAAAGCCAAATAAGACATTTCTGCTAGATTTTAAAATTATATTTTAAGCAAAACACTATATTAGCCATTACTGTATAAGGTAATGTTATTAACATACAATGTTAATTTTTTAGCTCACATTGAAGGAGCTATTCGTGGAATCAGGAAAAGATAAGCCCCAGTAGTCAAAGAGTAATATCAAGAACACAACATTCAGGTGCAGCAGTCAGGCCAACTCAGATTTCTGTCTAGACTCTGCTACAGAACAGCAAAATTTCCTCAGGCAGATTTCTTAATCTCTTTAACCTTAAAATACTCATCTGTTGAATGAGGGCTCTGATGCCTGACCCATAGGAGAGCTTTGAGGATTAAAGGACATGCACAATTCACACAGCTTGTCTATCCAAGTCCACTTGTATTAGTTTGCTAGGGCTACTGTAACAAAAAGTACAGACCAGGTGGTTGAAACAATAGAAATTTATTGTCTTGCGGTTCTGGAAGCGAGAAGTCTGAGATCGAGGTGTTGGCGGGTTGGTTCCTTCTGAGCACTGTGAGGGGAGGTCTGTTTAAGGCCCCTTTTTGGCTAGTGGAGGGTGTCCTCCCTTTATTTTTGTCTTTCCTTTGAATGTGGTTCTGTGTCCAAATTTTTCTTTTTTATAAGGACACCAGTCATGAAGTATTAGGGCCCACCATCCTCCAGTGTGACCTCATCTTAACTAATATCTGCAACCATCCTAATTCCACATAAAGTGACATTCTGAGGTACTGGAGGGTTAGGACATCAACATCTGCATTTCAACCCATTACACTGTTCAAAGGTTGCTTTTTCAGAGAGATCGTGTTTGACCACCTCTTTTAAAAATGCTTCTATCCCTTCTCAACTCACTCATTTCCTTGCCCTAAATAAAATGTATGAAAGTGAAAGTGTTAGTCACTCAGTTGTGCCCCACTCTTTGTGACCCCCTGGACTATAGCCCGCCAGGCTCCTCTGTCCATGGAATTCTTCAGGCCAGAATACTGGAGTGTGTAGCCATTCCCTTCTCCAAGGGATCTTCCTGATCCAGGAATCAAACTTGGGTCTCCTGTATTGCAGGCAGATTCTTTAGCATCTGAGCCACCAGGGAAGCCCAAATAAAATGTATAAATATATATAATAAAAGTAATCATATAATTATTTTCTTATTTTTTTCTCTCTCTCACATTAGCCTGCTTTATGAATTGTTCTATCCTGGGCCCCACCATGTGCCTGGTACAGAATAGTCCTCCAATAAATATTTGTAGAAAAAAAGATAGGTTTTCTGGCTCAAGATTTAGCACCAATAAAATGATAAGTGCTAGAAATGGCAACCCACTCCAGTATTCTTGCCTGGAGAATCCCATGGACAGGGAAGCCTGGTAGGTTACAGTCCTTGGTGTCACAAAGAGTCGGACACAACTGAGCGACTTCACTTCACAGAACCATCTTAAACAGAGGGTCATTCTCGATGCACATCAGTAGTCACAAGCCACATGTGAAGGAAACAGTTTTAAGTTTTGTTTTAATAGATTTAAATACCCAGTTGTGTCTAATGGGCAGTGCAGATATAGACTACCTTCATTTTTGCAGAGGATGCTGTTGGACATTGCTGGACATGGAGAGAGAACCATCTACGTGGGTGCGTAGATGAGGGTGTCAGAGAAAATGAAGTACTGAGCCGGTGCTGCCTGATAGAATCCGGCCACATTACCCTGCATACTAGCTCTCTTATATCTCTTTTCTTTTTCTTCCTTATGGTACAGGTATATTGCACACATTCTTTTCTTCAGTTATTAAATTAAAAATATAACTTGAAGTTTTAAGAAGCTCTAAAGGGATTGTGTTGAGAATCGCATTAGCATAATTGCTGTGGATTCTGCAGCAGCAATTTTTAATTTTAATTCTGTTCCTCTTTGCTATTCAGATGAGTAAGAGGTAGGTGTAGATGATTAATCTACAGATTCTGTTTTACAAACTTACAAATAGCTCTTTGAGAAACACAGTCTTTAAGGACACAGAATGGAGCTATTTCTTTGCTTAATGAGCAAATGGATGTACAGGTGTGGCTAGCGAGGAGCCAGCAGGTGTCTGCGTGTGGGCTCAGCTCTTCTCTCAACCCTGGGAAGTATGTAGATTTTCACCACTCCTGTTCAGCCTCTGATATGAGTAACAACCTAGACACAAAAGTTTTATGAAAATTCTTTCCACTTCATATAGAAATTTGTCTCATACTTCACCTCAATAGCACACTTTCAAATCCATTTCTGAAATCCCAGACTATGTACTTCTTAGTGATGGACTCAGTGATGCTACCTATTAAAGAAAAAGGATGGAGTGGAGCGGAAGGCAAAACTAATGAAAAAATGCAATTAGACCATTATGGAAAACATATTACTTATGTAAAATGCAATGCCTAAGTAATGATAAAATAATAAATGTATGTAACAGTGAACTTAGAATATGCTCCTATTTGGAAAAATAAATCCTAGATTTTTAAAATAATCTCTTTTTTTGTCATTTTAATCCTCATTTGAACAATAGCAAAATACCCATACCACCTGTTTGGTGACTTTTCTGAAAGGAGTTGGTGGTCTCAGGATAGATATTCCCTACTATAAGGGTGTTGATCTGACCAAGTTAATCACAATTCAGTTTAATTAACTGATTCATGAGAAACGTTGCTTACCTCATGTGAGCCAGGCATAGTTACCCTAAAGAATGAAAAATACTACTGGAGGGGCTAGACCTAGACTCTTAGTACATATGGTTTATTATGTTTATTACTTAAATGTGGTTGCGGAGCAGAGTATTCTCAAGCAACTGAATAGAGGAAATGTGAAAAATTAAATGCAAAATACAAAACTTCATCATGGGCCTATTGGACTGTTTTTCAAAAGAAGCCGAAGCTTTACCATTTGAGGACTGTGAAAGTAAGAAAAAGCAAAGTTGGAAAATATTAGGTTTATGTTTTAGGGACAGGAAGCAATAGAAGTTTATACTTTCACAGGCTCTCAGAATGCCTTTATTCATCACTACATTTTGGTGTTTCAGTTCACTGCTCATTAAGGTTATTACCTTAATTTATTTAATCAAAATATTGACTCTATTCTCATGCTGCAAATGACTTGTGACATGATTTGATTCTTAATATGTTTTTACCAATGAAAGCTAAACAAACTAATGCTTATTTTTCATCATTAAAATACTAATATTTTGATTGTTTTTTTATTTTAGTTTAGAAGGTTTTTGTAAAAATTTTTGTTTCTGTGTTTGCAAACAACAAGCTTTGAGTTTGTTTCATCAAAATTTATATAATCAGAATCTCCAAATTAAAAAGTT
>SJYT01020336.1:194135-231736 GCA_006410635.1 Cephalophus harveyi | reverse complement strand
CTGTGCTTCCAAGGCTTGCCCCAGACTCGGCAGCGAGAATGTTTCCTGGTGTTTGGAAACCTCTCTTCTTACGAGTCTCTTCCCGGGATGGGATTCCCTTCCCGGGACGGAGCTCCCTCCCTACCTCCTTTGTCTCTTTTTTCGTCTTTTATATTTTTTCCTACCTGTTTTTGAAGCCAATGATCTGCTTTTCTGGGTGTCTGATGTCCTCTGCCAGCATTCAGAAGTTGTTTTGTGGAATTTACTCAGCGTTGAAATGTTCTTTTGATGCGTTTGTGAGGGAGAAAGTGGTCTCCACGTCCTATTCCTCCGCCATCTTGGGACCGCCCCCCCCCCATTGAATACTTAAGACTCCATCTCTGACTTTATGGAATTCAGCAAAAATTATTTTAATACAAATAAGGACACTAGCCATTAGTTAAATAAATTACCTTATTTTGAAATGTTCTAAGGAATCTCTGACTAATATGGCAGTCTAACTGATTTTTTTAAAAGAGACTTTTGGCAAAGTCCCTTTATTTTTGAACTTAACTGAGTTAAAAAACTGAATTGAGACTTTATTTTAAAATAAAATTTGCAAATTAGTGTTTCAAAACTCTGCAATACTCCTTCCTCTTATCTACAGTTATAAAAGATTCAGTGACACTTTATCCAGATGCTTTTGACTGTGTTTTACGTTGCTGCTTAACAAATTACCACAAACTTAGCAGCTTAAAACAACACCCATTTCCTTCTTTCTTTTTGGCTCAGATGGTAAAGAATCTGACTGCAATGCAGGAGACCTAGGTTCAATCCCTGGGTCGGGAAGATCGCCTCTAGAAGGTCATTGCAACCCACACCAGTATTCTTGCCTGGAGAATTCAATTGGCAGAGGAGCCTGTTGGGGTACAGTCCATGGGATCTCAAAGAGTTGGACATGACTGGGTGACTAACACTTTCACTTTCACAGTTCTTAACTCAGATATCCAGGATGGAAAGGCCACATTACGTGCTCAGTTCCACAAGACTGAAATTAAGGTGTTGGCCACCTTTTCTTATCTGGAGCTCAGGGTCATCTTCCAGACTCAGTCATGTCATTGGAAAAATTCATTTCCTTGTAGGGTTGAAGTTCCCACTTTCTTGCTTGCTGTTGGCTGGAGATTCCTCTGGCCTCCTAGGGGTCATCTCAGGTTCTTGCCCTGTTGGTTATCTCCACCTTAGCCATTGGAGAACCTCTTTCCTGTTGAAACTTTCACACATTTCTAATCTCTCTGACTTCCTATACGTCTTACACCCCAAAAAAACTATCACTTTGAAAGAACTAATAAGACTGGACACACTGGAAAGTTTCTTTATCATAATGTCTACTGATTAGTAACCTTAATTATAGCTATAAATCCTGTTGAAACTTTCACACATTTCTAATCTCTCTGACTTCCTATACGTCTTACACCCCAAAAAAACTATCACTTTGAAAGAACTAATAAGACTGGACACACTGGAAAGTTTCTTTATCATAATGTCTACTGATTAGTAACCTTAATTATAGCTATAAAAATTCTTTTTTTCTGTGTGCTGCTGCTAAGTCACTTCAGTCGTGTCCGACTCTGTGCGACCCCATAGACGGCAGCCCACCAGGCTCCCCCATCCCTGGGATTCTCCAGGCAAGAACATTGGAATGGGTTGTCATTTCCTTCTCCAATGCATGAAAGTGAAAAGTGAAAGTGAAGTCTCTCAATAGTGTCCGACTGTTTGCAACCCATGGACTGCAGCCTACCAGGCTCTTCCACCCATGTCCCAGGCAAGAGTACTGGAGTGGGGTGCCATTGCCTTCTCCGTTTTTCTGTGTAACAATGTAATCACTGAGTAACACCGTAATCACTGAGTAACACCAAGGCTGACCACAGTGGGGCCATCTTAGAATTCTGCATAAGCCAAGATGTACAATTCTTGTCAGTTAATTAAACAACAGAAAGAACATAAAAGAGAGTGATTGGTGGGATGAGAGGACTCATCACCTTATATTGAAATGCTAAGACAAATATTACCATGTTCAGATTTGATCTAATAATAATATCTAGGAATTTAAATATAAAAATCAAAACTGGTACAGACAGATATAAGATTATAAGGATATGAAGGAATGCTGAGAGTTTTATCATTTGAGAAATGAACTATCAAGTAAAATGAAGAAATAACCAGATAATTGAAATGTAAAAGGAAAGATATAAGCACGTGAATGCAGAGTTCCAAAGAATAGCAAGAAGAGATAAGAAAGCCTTCTTCAGTGATCAATGCAAAGAAATAGAGGAAAACAACAGAATGGGAAAGACTAGAGATCTCTTCAAGAAAATTAAAGATACCAAGGGAACATTTCATGCAAGGATGGGCTCGATAAAGGACAGAAATGGTATGGACCTAACAGAAGCAGAAGATATTAAGAAGAGGTGGCAAGAATACACAGAAGAACTGTACAAAAAAGATCTTCATGACCCAGATAATCATGATGATGTGATCACTCATCTAGAGCCAGACATCTTGGAATGTGAAGTCAAGTGGGCCTTAGAAAGCATCACTACGAACAAAGCTAGTGGAGGTGATGGAATTCCAGTTGAGCTGTTTCAAATCCTGAAAGATGATGCTGTGAAAGTGCTGCACTCAATATGCCAGCAAATTTGGAAAACTCAGCAGTGGCCACAGGACTGGAAAAGGTCAGTTTTCATTCCAATTCCAAAGAAAGGCAATGCAAAAGAATGCTCCAATTACCGCACAATTGCACTCATCTCACATGCTAGTAAAGTAATGCTCAAAATCCTCCAAGCCAGGCTTCAGCAATACGTGAACCGTGAACTCCCTGATGTTCAAGCTGGCTTTAGAAATATATGAAATAATTCTTAATTATAAGTGAAAGTATTAAAGTATTAGTTACTCAGTCGTGTCCAACTCTTTCGTGACCCCATGGACTGTACCCCACCAAGGCTTGTCTGTCCATGGAATTCTCCAGGCATGAATACTGGAGTGGGTAGCCATTCCCTTCTCCAGGGATCTTCCCAACTCAGGGATTGAACCCAGGTCTCCTAGATTGCAGGCAGACTCTTTTCTGTCTGAGCCACCAGGGCTTGGATCCAGAGGCAGAGGCCATATCCTCACTCTGTGCATCGGTCTGCTTGGATACTTAGTTTGCTGCATGTTAAAGCTGAATGCTACTATATACCTGTGCCACAGTGTATGTGTGGACTCCCACTTCACCACTGCCTGAGGTCCTGCTTTGTCCTGTACCCCACTGCTCCCCCATTGTTTCACGGGACTGCAGGGGTGAAAAAGGAAAGGGAGGAGACTGGGGAAAAAACAAATAGGTAAATTTGAGAGAGGGCTTTTTGGTTTGGGGTTTCTAAATGAGAATTTGTGGGTAGAGTGGGGAGAAACACTTTGAGTAGGGACAGGGACATATGAAGGAGGGAGAAAATGAATGTGTCAAAGGAAGAGGAGAAAGTGCCAAAGGATGCAAGTGTGGATAGAAGCAAAAAGATCCTCAAAGATAGAATTAAGAGAATGCATGGAATGATTTACTTTGGAAAGGGGAAACATTATTTCTCTGAAATAGAGAAAAGGGAAAGAGAACAAGTGGTGGTTTCAGATGCGAGATGCTGAGCCAGTTCATACAGAGCAGATTTTATCCTGTCATTGTAATGAGACCGTTTTATATATATTTCTTCTTCTCTAAAGTGACAAAAATAGTAGGACCAATAGAACAGGGCCCATGTGAATATTAAAAACACATATATTATGCTTAGACTAGTACCTGACACATTATAAATATTCAGAAATCTTAGCTTTTGTATTATTATTATTTAGAAAATAACAGTAAAGGTAAATGAGATAAGGTTGTGAACTTAAACATAATATAATGATTTTTGTTGAATAATAGAACTCCACTCCTGGCATTGAACTCCTGGTACGTGTAAATAGCATTACGCATGGAACACCCAGTGAACATGGTTAATCCTTTTTCTAATAATAGTACTTAACAGCGTGAAAGGTACAGAGAAAGCAGTGGACATCAAGGTTTATAGAAAGTCAGAAATGAGTGCTCTATGATCTGGTTATTCTCACAAAGGTATGTATCAAGTTCAGAGTGAGCTAGGAAGTTTAAGTAGGAAAATAACAGATCTAGCTAGAGTTGGAAATTGTGACTGTTTTAAGTCTTGGAGATGGATGGGGACTGCAGAACTTAAATATTAGAAGGCAGGATTAGAGATGACCATCTGCATGACTTAGGCTTTCCAAAGTGAGGTGGAAATGAAAATGGAAAAATTATCGCCATGATTAAGGTTGTATTGGTAGCAACAGTACCCACTAGGACAGAAAGAAAAAGTATGGCCCATGCATAAGAGTCTTATGCACTGTTGAAATAAGTTTTAGATATTAGAAAATAGCAGATGGTATAGACTCCAAAGGGGAGACAGGGTTAGTTGAAGGAAGCTGTTGGAATGGTAGACTAGAAGGGCAATGGAGAACCAGTGATTGTTAACTACTTGTCAAGTTTCAGTAACAGGAGAAACATAAGTCCATTTTAAAAGTTGTAGGAATAGTGTCCATTTAGTGGAACTTAAGGATTCTAGTTCTGAGATTCTAGAATTGTGCTAACCAGTACAGCAGCCGCTAGCCACATACAGTTATTTACATGTTCAGGTAAAATAAGATTAAAATATTTATTGCCTCAGTTACACTTGCTACATTTCAAGTGTTTAATAGCCACATGTAATTCTACATAGTGGGCAGCAGAAATTTTAGAACATTTTTCTCACTGTAGAATATTCTAATGGATGGTGATATACTAGAGGTATAGTGGACATGAGAGTATAGTGCTACAGAAAATACTGAAGCAGAAGAAAACTATGCGGAATGAGGATATGACCAAGGACATTCTATATTTTGACAATTTGAAGTATTCTTTTATTATAGCATATCTGAAATTAGGATGAGTCATGCAATTGATGTGCTCACTTAAAAAAGTAGGGTTTATTTTTTTTCTCATGAAAAACTGTTAACAAATTGATGATGCATCTCACCATCAGTAGCATCTTAATATCAATGGGATAAGGTAAGAACAAAGCCAAAAAGGTTTTCATCTTAGGTATTGATTGCAGAGATAAAGGATCAGGAGTTTAACAGGAAGATGGAAAGAGGTGTTGATCATGTGAAATGAGCTAAATTTAGTAAATACTAACCCTGAGACACTCCAGTACTCTTGCCTGGAAAACCCCATGGACGGAGGAGCCTGGTGGGCTGCAGTCCATGGGGTCGCTAAGAGTTGGGCACGACTGAGTGACTTCACTTTCACTTTTCACTTTCATGCATTGGAGAAGGAAATGGCAACCCACTCCAGTGTTCTTGCCTGGAGAATCCCAGAGACAGAGGAGCCTGGTGGGCTGCCATCTATGGGGTTGCACAGAGTCGGACACGACTGAAGTGACTCAGCAGCAGCAGCAGCAGCAGCAACCCTGAGACACCATTCAGAACTTTGGAGTAATGATGTATTGGGAACAATTTAAAATACTTTCTCAGGTTCTAGATTCTCAGATTCTGTTTCTAGATTCTCAGGCCTTCTGCTGACTGAGAATTGGGTTGATGGTGAGTCTCAGGCTAATAGCCTCAGTAATTCTAAAGTACCATCTTGTGGTGCTGATCAAATACCTGGCTTTGACAGCTGTGGCATGGCTTCCTAAAGACTGGCCAGGAGAGAGGAAAGGGATGAAGAGTAACCCCTCTTCATTTGGATGAAAGGGAGAGAGCTAGATGTATGTCTGAAAAAAAAAAAAGAAGCCATTGTGAAAATGAAGATAACAATAGCCATACATCAAGGTAGCCAATATCTTCAAGCTTGAGATCTGAACTTGAATGGAGATGAGCTACAAAATTCTAGTCTCGGCAGAGAGAGATGTCAAATGGGAATGGAATGTTTTGTTCTTATTTATTTTGTTCTGTTTTGCTTGTTTTGTATTTTGATGTAATAATAACTCTGGCATGCCTTTCTACAGTAAATTATATTAGAATTAAATATCTATTAAAATTTATCTCACATGATTAGTGACAGCTACCAAATACTTTTTTTCCTGGAATTGTATGTTTTGTCTTAATACATGCATGTCTGCATTTACACATATTCTTGTGTGTGTGTGTGTATATGTGTGTGTGTGTATATATATATATATATATATGAAAATAATGTAGTAGAAGGAATTCTGTCTTCTGAGTTAAAATATCTGATTTTGAACTTGGAGTCTAGTGTGCAGGTTAATTTCAGATTTAACTTCAGCCAAGTTTTACCTTTTGAAGCCTTAGGTCACTTTTTATTATTATTTTTTAGATCAGTTTTAGGTTTACAGCAAATTGAGAGTGAGTTACAGAGATTTCCCGCATACCTCGTGCCCATCACCATGCACAGCCTGCCCCTTTATCAACGTCACTCACTAGAGTGGTACATTTTTCACCAAGGATGATCCTACATCAGCACACTTTAATTGCCAAGATCCATGGCTTATCTTAATGATCACTCTTGGTGTTGTCCCTTCTGTGGGTTTGGATATGTGTATAATAACACATTGCCATCGTGATAGTATCTTAGTGTTTTCACTGCCCTAAAAATCTTCTGTTCTTCAACCTATTCATTCATAACTTTCATTTAAAAGAGTTAATATTTCTTTGGCCAGAAAGTTTGAGTTTTCCAGTAAGATGTTACCTGTCCTAACTGTTGTGAAGATAGAGGAAATAAGATATATGAAAATATAAACTACAATGTATAGATATTTTCAACTGTAAAGTGATGTGCCTTTGTTGTCAAAGTTGTCATTTGTTGATGTCCACCTCTCAAATGTTGCATGCTTGTTGGGTACAGAAATATTGATAGTTTGACTTCCAGGATTATACAGCCTAATTTAGCACTCTCTCTCTCTTAAAATTTTTAATTAGAAGATAATTACTTTACAATATTGTGATGATTTCTTCCATACATCAACATGAATCAGCCATAAGTATACATCTTTGTATACCTTATTCTTTGTATATGTTATTCTTTGCTGGTTTATTATGTAGGGAAAAAAATAAAGTAAAATCTTTTAGATAACTGAATCTAAGGAACTCTTGATATGTTAAAAATTAGACTTTCTAGGGGCAATATTATGAGTGTTTTTGTTTATAATCACAATTATTTTCAACCCTAGACCCCTCAGGGTAAAGTACTAGGGCTTTGTCACTGCAGGGGAGAGAACAGGGAGTAAAAATGTCACTCGGATTTAATCAGCAAAAAATACCTGAAATTAGCCACAATGCCAAGGATACCGACATTATTTTACTGCTTTGATAAGCTGAAGGATCATTTATGGACCTCACAGACTTGGTTTCTAATTGTATTCAAAACCTTCACCTGGATGAACATCTATGAAAACCTATAATTCCAGGATGCTGAGGCCACCAAGGTGGAATTCAGCTGACTTCTTATTCATTGCATAGTGGTTGGATGAAGGTGTTCTTTCCAGGTATCACTAAGAATATCTGCCAATTTTGAGCTTTTATTTGTAAGACAAAGAGTAAACTAAACCACAATCACTGAAAGGGACTGATCTATCCTTCAGTCTCTGGGGCTTTCAGTTCAGTACAGCCACTCGGTCTTGTCTGACTCTTTGCAACCCATGGACTGCAGCACGCCAGGTTTCTCAGTCCATCACCAACTCCCAGAGTTTACTCAAATTCATGTCCATCGAGTTAGTGATGCCATCCAACCATCTCATCCTCTGCCGTCCCCTCCTCCTCCCACCTTCAATCTTTCCCAGCAACAAGGTCTTTTCCAATGAGTCACTTCTTCCCATCAGGTGGCCAAAGTTTGGAGTTTCAGCCTCAGCATCAGTCCTTCCAATGAATATTCAGGACTGATCTCCTTTAAGATGGACTGGTTGGATCTCCTTGCTGTCCAAGAGACTCTCAAGAGTCTTCTCCAACACCACAGTTCAAAAACATCAGTTCTTCAGTCCTCAGCTTTCTTTATAGTCCAACTCTCATATTCATACATGACTACTGGAAAAAACATAGCTTTGACTAGATGGGCCTTTTTGGCAACGTAATGTCTCTACTTTTTAATATGCTGTGTATGGATGTGAGAATTGGACTGTGAAGAAAGCTGAGCACTGAAGAATTGATACCTTTGAACTGCGGTGTTGGAGAAGACTCTCGCAAGTCCCTTGGACTCCAAGGAGATCCAACCAGTCCATCCTAAAGGAGATCAGACCTGGGTGTTCATCGGAAGGACTGCTGTTGAAGCTGAAACTCCAATACTTTGGCTACCTGATGCAAAGAGCTGACTCATTGGAAAAGACCCTGATGCTGGGAAAGATTGAGGGCAGAAGGAGAAGGGGATGACAGAGGATGAGATGGTTGGATGGCATCACCAACTCAATGGACATAGGTTTGGGTGAACTCCGGGAGTTGGTGATGGACAGGGAGGCCTGGCATGCTGGAGTCCGTGCAAAGAGTCAGACATGACTGAGCAACTGAACTGAACTGAGGTTGGTCAGCTTTTCTTCCAGGGAGCAAACATCTTTTAATTTTATGGCTGAAGTCATTATCTGCAGTGATTTTGGAGCCCCCCCAAATAAAGTCTCTCACTGTTTCCATTGTTTCCCCATCTATTTGCCATGATGTGATGGGACCGGATGCCATGATCTTAGTTTCCTGAATGTTCAGTTTTAAGCCAGCTTTTTCACTCTCCTCTTTCACTTTCATCAAGAGGCTCTTTAGTTTCTCTTTGCTTTCTACATAAGGGTGGTGTCATCTGCTTATCTGCGGTTATTGATATTTCTCCCGGCAATCTTGACTCCAGCTTGTGCTTCATCCAGTCTGGCATTTCTCATGGTGTACTTTGTGTATAAGTTAAATAGCAGGTTGACAATATACAGCCTTGATGTACTCCTTTTCCTATTTGGAATCAGTCTGTTGTTCCATGTCCAGTTCTAACTCTTGCTTCCTGACCTGCATACAGATTTCTCAAGAGGCAGGTCAGGTGGTCTGGTATTCCCATCTCTTGAAGAATTGTCCACAGTTTGTTGTGATCTGCACAGTCAAAGGCTTTGGCGTAGTCAATAAAGCAGAAGTAGATGTTTTTCTAGAACTCTCTTGAATTTTCAGTGTTCCAGTGGATGTTGTCAATTTGATCTCTGGTTCCTCTGCCTTTTCTGAATCCAGCTTGAACATCTGAAGTTCACGGTTCACGTACTGTTGAAGCCTGGCTTGGAGAATTTTGAGTATTACTTTGCTAGCATGTGAGTTGAGTGTAATTGTGCAGTAGTTTGAACATTCTTTGGCATTGCCTTTCTTTGTGATTGGAATGAAAACTGACCTTTTCCAGTCCTGTGGCCACTCCTGAGTTTTCCAGATTTGCTGGGGCTTAGTGGTGTTTGAAAAACTAGCAAGGACAGACCCTAGTCTAAGAAACTAAATCCAAGACAACAGTCTCAAATCAAGGAAGGAAATGATTGCAGTGTTGATTCTGGGAGTGTTTTGTAGGCCTATAGCTCTAACCTGGCTTGACTGAACTTTTAAAAAGGAGAGTAGGAATATGTTTGCACTCCAAGTCTCGGAGGAGAATAGAAGGAATTAGTGTTTTAAATGTTTTTCTCGGTTCCCATAGGAAAGAATTCTGACAGCACAATCCTAGTTCCATTTATCTTTTAATATAAACCACGGCATACTTAACAGAGTTTGAAATTCTTTATTGCTTTCCATGCTGGCAATTTTGCCATTCTCTTCATCTTCCTTAATGTTTTCTTCAGTAAGAGTTCTAAAACCAAAAATATCCTTGTAATATACTGTCTTGAGTGAATTTGGACTCCAGTTAGGCAAAACAGGCAGCAACTGAGCTTTGTGGTTCTTAGCCTTTGTGCATTTAAAAAATATCCGTGCTTTGTTCCTGTCCTCAAAGATTCTAATTTCACTTGGGCCTGTGTATTGAGTTTTTCTAGCTCTCCAAGTGATTCTAATGTGCAGCCAAGAATGAGAATCACAGCCATTTCCCCTCATCATCAACTTTCCTCAGATCCATTGTCCTTGACCACTCACTCCATGGCCAATGTCAAACCTTGTGATTGCTAGAACTGCTCCAACCAACCTTGAAATCCTAAACATCCCACATCCTCAGCATATCTTCCTTTCTTTTTCATGCCTCTTATTACACTGAAGATCCAGTAGTCTGATATTTCAACTGCTCTACTGCTAAAACCTTCACTGTTGCTCTTCCCTAATAAGAAGTTCAAAGTCAAGATTACTCTACCTGGCTCTCTCCCTGTTTTGACCCCTAGTATTTACAGAGGAAATTACAGTCACCTACAGTGGTGCCACAGCAAAGTCATAGTCTCTAGTCTCAAATGAAGGGAGCCTCAGTGCTACCAAACACGATTTGTTCCTCTAGTCAGCTGGGTCTCCATTTCTCCCATTCAAGGGCCCTTCTCTCCGTGGGAAGAACCCCCTGTGCCTGGAATCCTCCTCTCTTCCTCTTTAGTGGACTTACTCTTTCACCTGTAATTCTTCTTGTGTCGTTGGCTTTCTCCATGTATTGGTTCTTTAACTTCAGTCTTCATGACAACGTGGGTAAACCTGGAGGACATCAGGCTAAGTTGAAATAAGCCAGATGCAGTAAAGGCAAGCACTGCATCATCTCACTAATATGTGAAATCTAAAAAAGAAAAAAAAAAAAAAAAAAGGTAAAGATTGAACTCAGAGTAACAGAGGCTAGGGGTCAGGGAAGATATTGATCAAAGGGTGCGATCACTTTCAGTTATAAGAAGAATTAATTAATTCTGCGACCTAATGTATTAATACACAGAAGGTAAAGAGTTTTAAAGATTCCACCAACAATGCAGGAGACGCAGGAGACTCAGGTTTAATTCCTCGGTCAGGAAAACCCCCTGGAAAAGAAAATGGCAACCCATTATAGTATTCTTGCCTGGGAAATCCCACAGACAGAGAAGCCTGGCAGTATACAGTCCATGGGGTGGCAAAGAGTTGGACATAACTGAGCAATTAACGGTAACTAACTAAACAGACTCTTCAATTTATTCATGGTGCTATCATTGTCAGATTCACAGATCAGTACTAGCTTTTCATCTCTTACTTGAGTCCATGTCATAGTATAATGTTTACTGTGGTGACTGTGGAAGAATGTTAAATAAATAACTTTTATTATACAGGCTGCAGCTCTGGTTTCCAAATTGTGCTCTGCATGGTTGTAGATCCTCAGCCATAGCAGTTCTCTGTATCCAATTTACCCAGAGAAATATTGTTGCTCATTGTTGCTAAGTTGCATCCTCCTCTTTGCGACCCCTTGGACTGCAGCACGCCAGGCTTCCCTGTCCCTCACCATCTCCCAGAGTTTGCTTTGGGAGAGAAATGTTGGAAATGTACCTATTGAAAATAAAACTTTTAGAAATGTTGAAAGATAGATATGTATATAGTTTTTAGTCATAATGTTGATAGCAAATAAAGAGACAATCTATACCCTCAACAACTGGAAATAAGAATTTGATGGATTTTTTTTTAAATGACAGAAAATACAAAATATTATATCCCCATATTATCAAATACTTGAAAATCTTGGATCGCTGTATCATTATTAAATCTAAATAATACACTGATAAGTTAAACACTTTAAACACTTGATTATCTTTGTTAGAATATGTATAGGGTTGGCCAAAAAAGTCATTCAGATTTTTTTCTATGTCATGTATGGACTTTTTGGCCAACCTAACATATGTACAAGAATCCTTTCCCATATTAATTTTAGCTCTTGAAATGCATAAAGTAAGAAAAAACTATAATCTCCATGGGAGCAGCTTTATACCAAAAACAACAGAAGCAATTCTGTGTGCAACTTGCCAGAATATTAAATTTTAGATTAACTGTTTATTTTCACAAATAAAATTGGAAAAGACCAGGGCCAGTAACCATTCCATGGTTTGGGAGAACTGCTAGTGTGCTACATAAAGCACAGTAGAAACTCTGGTGACTTGGAGATAGCTTTTTTATAGATAGTTCCTAATTATTTAATTCGATATGAGTTGCCAACTTGGGAAATTGCTATATTATATTTATCACACAGTTATAATTTCTGGTGGTTTGAAGAGTCATAGATCTGACCACATCAATACTTGGCTCATTTTTGAAATGGAAAGAAAGTACTGAAACACCACAGTACTGTGCTAAATTCTTTAAAATGGAAAAACAACTGGTTTATATGTAAAGTAAAGAATCAAATGGGTGGAAATGACTGCATTTTTGAAATTCCATTGTGAATTACAGTCTAAAATATTTTTTTAAAATAGCATGTTTGCAAACATAGTTGACTTCCACTGGGAGTTAGAGGCCCTGTAGCTTGATTTTACTGTTCTGACAGATTGTGGACACTTAGAGAAGATACACTTTTCCTAAGCCCTGGAAGGCCATTTTGAGTACATCTGTGACAATTTACAAAGTCTATTGGAAACTCCCTATTTGAAAAACTAAGTTAGATTAGACTGGTGTAAACTAGATCCTTTCTAAGGCCTTTCAAGTACTATTATAAAATCATTATACCCATCAGATATTTCACCATACCTCAAATACACAATTGATTTTGAAAGCATCAAGCATAAAACATTATTTTACCCTGAACATAGATTTAAGGAATCAGGCAGGAGGAAAGAACTTCATAAAATGTTGGTGATATTTTATAAATCTTTAAATATTTCGAGGAGAGAACCCAGTTTAATAATTCACAATATAATCCTCTTTTGGTATAAACTCAGTTCTGTCTAGTTAACTAGCTAGTCGAGAGTGTAAGGTGGGCAGTCTAAAGAATTTTAAACTTCCTAGGGTTATGTTCAAAATAAGCCTATAGCAAAAGCAGGATGTCAGATTATCTGGGGCCGCAGAGACTACAGGTTGCACTGTGGTGTTTGATGAGGTTCCCTTCATCATAGTGGAAGGGGCAGAAAGACAAGTTCAAGCAAACATGAGCACTTTGGGTCACATTGATCTTGTTTTGAATATACTCGCTGAGTCTATGTACACTGAGTATCCTGAAAATATTGAGGGGTCAGCAAGGCATATTTGAGGCTGCTGTTTCCTAAGGTGTCTCATAGCCTTGAGTGGTTCATGGGGGATTTAATCCATGTGCTTATGATTCATTTACACTAGACTCATCAAAATGTCATAGGAAGATATTGAATGTCCCAGAAACCTTAAAGTTTACGAGGCCACTTAAAGCATTTATCTCTGAACCAGAAAGTCAGAGTGTACCAGGAACACTCAGAATTCAAACATGACAGGGGGGCAATTTCATATTTTCTAACATGTCCTAGGAAACCTTGGAGTAGATTCAAAATTTCTAAACTCCAAATTCTAGCCTAACATGTACATATACTAATGACATCCTAGTAACAAGTGCAGGGCTGGAATGAGAATATTTAACATTAACAGTATCTGAAAGCCACATTTTGAATATTTTGAGTATCTACACAGTGGCCTGAGGCCCTATGGATTTAAAGTTAGGTCCCTTCCAGGTGAAAGACCAGAAAAACACCTGGTACTTTTAAAATCTTCACTCCATGAAAAGGACATTATTCCTATGTCAGAGTATTTTATTGACAGTCTATAATATTGTGTGATTTAAAAAATGCTTTAAAATGTATAATACATCTGATTAAATAAATGTGTCTGGCATTATAAACTCCATTTTTAAAAAAGAAAAATGAAATTACATATATCTTTTAATATTGTTGCTTTAGTTGGAGTAATATATATCTGGTGATAGCCCTGAGCTGTGACAGTGTTCAGTAATAAAAGCAGTGCTGGCATATAGCCCATGTAGCTCTATTTTATCTTTTCATTCATCATTTACACACTTGAAAGAAATCTTTGACTTGAGTTTTTAGTAAAAACCAAACCAAACTAAACTGTAATTGCTTTTATAACACAAAGCATGACTATTATAATGGGCATAAAATTCAGTTCTAGTTTTTCTCCAAAAGTAAGATATTTTCTCCAGCATAATTCTCTTCCTATCTAATTCTATATATTTTTCATTTTAAAATGGCATTTTCCTACAGGGTAACATAACCACAGAGTATTCTTTGAACAAAATGTGTACCCCATGGTCAGGTCAATTCCATCAGGGCAGAAACTAAAAAATAGGCCACAATTTATTTAAATTATGTGCTTGTTTGGAAATATGTTTAACTTACACAAGTGTGTTGTGAAATGTGAGTGGAGAATATTTTTCTTAGTAAACTGTAATTCAGATAATTCATTTTAAAAAAAAACTGTGAGCCAAAGATTAAAATAGTTTCCATTGTGTAACATTATTAACATAATGTGATGAGAGTCTTAAGAGAATTTAATTTTGGTGAACTAATTTAGCGTTGGTTAATTTTGCAGATTTCAGAATTTCTGGGGTCTCATTTCCTTTTTTTGTCAAACCATTAAAAAAATAATTAGATTATTATCATTTTACACTTCTGTGTCAGTTTCTGCTGTACAGCAAAATGAATCAGCCATATGTATACATATATCCTGTCTTTTATGGTCTCCAAAGAACATTCAGTGGTGTTCCCTGTGCCATACAGTGGGCTCATTCAGTTCAGTTCAGTTCAGTCACTCAGTCGTGTCCGACTCTTTGCAACCCCATGAATCGCAGCACGCCAGGCCTCCCTGTCCATCACCAACTCCCGGAGTTCCCTCAGACTCACGTCCATCGAGTCAGTGATGCCAGCCAGCCATCTCATCCTCTGTCATCCACTTCTCCTCCTGCCCCCAATCCCTCCCAGCATCAGAGTCTTTTCCAATGAGTCAACTCTTTGCATGAGGTGGCCAAAGTACTGGAGTTTCAGCTTTAGCATCATTCCTTCCAAAGAAATCCCAGGGCTGATCTCCTTCAGAATGGACTGGTTGGATCTCCTTGCAGTCCAAGGGACTCTCAAGAGTCTTCTTAAGTTAAATAAGCAGGGTGACAATATACAGCCTTGATGTACTCCTTTTCCTATTTGGAACCAGTCCATTGTTCCATGTCCAGTTCTAACTCTTGCTTCCTGACCTGCATACAGATTTCTCAAGAGGCAGGTCAGGTGGTCTGGTATTCCCATCTCTTTCAGAATTGTCCACAGTTTGTTGTGATCCACACAGTCAAAGGCTTTGGCATAGTCAATAAAGCAGAAATAGATGTTTTTCTGGAACTCTCTTGCTTTTTCCATGATCCAGCAGATGTTGGCAATTTGATCTCTGGTTCCTCTGCCTTTTCTGAATCCAGCTTGAACATCAGGAAGTTCATGGTTCACGTATTGCTGAAGCCTGGCTTGGAGAATTTTGAGCATTACTTTACTAGCATGTGAGATGAGTGCAATTGTGTGGTAGTTTGAGCATTCTTTGGCATTGCCTTTTTTTGGAATTGGAATGAAAACTGATTTATTTTATATATAGTCATGTGTATATGGGAGAAGGCAATGGCACCTCACTCCAGTATTCTTCCCTGGAAAATTCCATGGACAGAGGAGCGTGGTAGGCTGCAGTCCATCGGGTCGCGAAGAGTCACGACTGAGCAACTTCACTTTCACTTTTCACTTTCATGCATTGGAGAAGGAAATGGCAACCCACTCCAGTGTTCTTGCCTGGAGAATCCCAGGGATGGGGAGCCTGGTGGGCTGCCGTCTACAGGGTCACACAGAGTCGACACAACTGAAGCGACTTAGCAGCAGCAGCAGCAGCATGTGTATATGTAGATCTCCATCTCGTTCACCCTCCCATTCCCTTTTGGTATCTTATGTTTGATCTCTATATCTGTGTCTGTTTTTGCTTTGCAAATAAGATCATTTACCATTTTTGTAGATTACATATATATGTGTTAATGTTTGTTGTTGTTGTTCAGTAGCTCAGTTGTGTCCAACTCTTTGTGACCCCATGGACTGCAGCACGCCAGGCTTACCTGTCCATCACCATCTCCAGGAGCTTGCTCAAACTCATGTTTTGTCTCGTGATGCCATCCAACCATCTCATTCTCTGTTGTCCCCTTCTCCTGCCTTCAGTCTTTCCCAGCATCAGGGTCTTTTCCACTGAGTCAGCTCTTTGCATGAGGTGGCCAAAGTATTGGAGTTTCAGCTTCAGCATCAGTCCTTCCAATGAATATTCAGGACTGATTTCCTTTAGGATGGACTGGTTGGATCTCCTTGCAGTCCAGGGACTCTCAAGAGTTTTCTCCTACATCACAACTCAAAAGTATCAATTCTTTGGTGCTCAGCTTCCTTTATGGAGAAGGAAATGGCAACCCACTCCAGTGTTCTTGCCTGGAGAATCCCAGGGACGGGGGAGCCTGGTGGGCTACCGTCTATGGGGTCACACAGAGTCGGACACGACTGAAGTGACTTAGCAGCAGCAGCAGCAGCTTCCTTTATGATCTGACTCTCACATCCATACATGACTACTGGAAAAATCAAAGCTTTGACTAGATGGTTCTTTGTTAGCAAAGTAATGTCTTTGCTTTTTAATATACTAAGTTTCTAATAGCTTTTCTTCCAAGAAGCAAACATCTTTTAATTTCATGGCTGCAATCACCATCTGCAATGATTTTGGAGCCCCAAAAATAAAGTCTGTCACTGTTTCCATTGTTTCCTCATCTAGTTCTTTATATAGTGATGGGACTGATTACCATGATTTTAGTTTTTTGAATGTTGAATTTTAGCCAACTTTTTCACTCTCCTCTTTCACTTTCATCAAGAGATTCTTTAGTTCCTTTCTGCTTTCTACATAAGGATGTTGCCATCTGCTCTGAGGTTATTGATATTTCTCCCGGCAATCTTGACTCCAGCTTGTGCTTCTTCCAGTCCAGGATTTTGCATCAGGTACACTGCATATAGTTAAACAAGCAAGGTGACAATATACTTGGCATATTCCTTTCTTAGTTTGAAAACAGTCCATTGTTCCATGTCCCGTTCTAACTGTTGCTTCTTGACCTGCATACAGATTTCTCAGGAGGCGGGTAAGGTGGTCTGGTATTCCCATCTCTTGAAGAATTGTCCACAGTTCGTTGTGATCCACACAGTCAAGGCTTTGGCTTAGTCAATGAACCTGAAGTAGATGTTTTTATGGTATTCTCTTGCTTTTTCGATGATCCAGCAGATACTGTCAGTTTGATCTCTGGTTCCTTTGCCTTTTTAAAATCCAGCTTGAACATCTGGAAGTTCCCATGTTAGGGAAGTTTTTGACTATAATCTGTTCAAATCTTTTCTCAGACCCTTTCTCTTTGCTTCTTCTGGAGCCCCTATCATTTGAATGTTGTTGCTTTTAATGTTTTTCCAGAGGTCTCTGAGATTGTCTTCATTTCTTTTCTTTCTTTTTCTTCTGCTCTGCAGCAGTTATTCTCACCACTCTATCTTTTAGCTCACTTATCTGTTCCTCTGATATTGATTGCTTCTAGTTTATTTTTTCATTTCAGTATTGTGCTGTTCATCACTGATTGTTCTTTAGTTCTCCTAGTTCCTTATGAAACAGTTCTTTTATCTTCTTGATCTGTGGCTCCATTCTATTTCTGAGGTCTTGGATCATCTTTACTGTCATTACTCTGAATTCTTTTTCAGGTAGATTGCCTATGCCCTCTTTATTTAGTTGATCTTGTGCATTTTCACCTTACTCCTTCATCTGCAACATATTTCTCTGCCATCTCATTTCTGTCTAACTTACTGTATTTAAGGTCTCTTTTCTACAGGTTGCAGAGTTTAGTTCTTCTTGCTTCTGTTCTCTGTACACTGGGGGTGAGTTTGGTCCAGGGGCTTGTGTAGTATTCCTGGTTGGAGGGCAAGTTCCTATGTCCTGGTGGGTGGCGCTAAGTCTTTTCCGTCTAATGGTCAGGGCTGTGGTAGATGGTGCATTTGGAGGTATCTGTGGGCTTACTATGGCTTCAGGCAGCCTGCTTGCTGATGGGTGGGGCTGTGTCCTTATCTTGCTGGTTGTTTGGCATGAGGTGGCCAGAACTGGAACCTGCAGACAATTGACTGGAGCCAGGTCTTGGTGTTGAGATGGATACTGCTGGGAGAAGACATGCTGGTTAATGTTCCCTAGACCCAGGAAGTCTCTGGTGATCCAGCACCCTGGATTTAGTGCTCCCACCTCGGAGGTGCTGACCCGTGGCCAAGCAGCCAAGAGCCTACAAGCCACACAGCACAGCCAAAGAAAAATGAATGAAAAAAGAAAGGAAAAGGAGATGAAAAGACAAAACCCAAAACATGGAGCCACAACAAACCAACAATAGTATCAATACCAGAAAAAGAAGAAAAATGAAAATGAAAAACAAACAACCAAAAAAAAAAAAAAAACCAAGGGGATGAAAAACTAAAACATGAAAACAATCAATAAAGACTAAACAAATAAACAAAAAAATTGATGAACAAAACAAAAACAAACAGTAAACTAAAAAATAGCAAAGGAAACCTAAAGCAAACACATAAAAATTATCAAAAACAAAAAGAACAAAACAAGAAATAAACACAAAACAACAAAAAAGTGAAGTAAATATAGAGAAAAAATTAAAGATAAAAAATAATAAAACACCTGAACATAATGAAATAAAGAAAGAATNAAAAAAAAAAAAACAAAAAAAAAAAAAAAAACCAAGGGGATGAAAAACTAAAACATGAAAACAATCAATAAAGACTAAACAAATAAACAAAAAAATTGATGAACAAAACAAAAACAAACAGTAAACTAAAAAATAGCAAAGGAAACCTAAAGCAAACACATAAAAATTATCAAAAACAAAAAGAACAAAACAAGAAATAAACACAAAACAACAAAAAAGTGAAGTAAATATAGAGAAAAAATTAAAGATAAAAAATAATAAAACACCTGAACATAATGAAATAAAGAAAGAATAATAGTAGTAATATTTTCCTGTGGCCTCCTCTGTCAGTGTCCTTGCTCCACAGTGAGCCACAGCCAGCCTCTGCCTCTCCAGGAGGGCCTGCACTACCACTTGCTAGGTATCTGGATTGCTGTGGGCACTGTGGAGCCAGCTCAGACTCTGACCTTTCTCAAATCCCTCATGTACTTGTCCCCAAAATCCACTGCTGCTAAGCTAGACTGGTCTCGGTTGCGGGAGCACTCACTGTCTGTTGAGATATTCTACTGGTGCAAGATTTATCAGAGTGATTGCAGGGATTTGATCTGTGGCATGTACAGGTGGACAGAGAGATTTCCATTCCTTCACCTTAGTCATAGCATGCTTGGAGCTCAGCTTTGGTTTTGCCCCACATCTTCCTGGGTGCCATCTGTTCTCTGCCCAGGGGACAGGGAGGCCAAAGCAACAGCTGATTAGAGCACACTTACTCAGACCCAGAGGGGGATGGTGGCCACACCTGGTGTGTGTGCAAAAGTGTCTGTGGTGATGGCAAATGGCAGCCAGCTGCCTCAGACTTGGACATGCTCGCTCTGGTGGAAATTCCTTCCGGTGCCCATGGAGGCAGGGGCTAGCAAGTAGGGGCAGTGGTGGCCCTGTCTCTTGAATGCCACTCAACAGTGGTGCCTCGTTTTGTAGTCAGACCACCCTTCCTCTAGGGACATTCCTGGCCCATGGAGCCCCTCCCTCCCACCCCTTTGTTGTATTCATGCGGCTAACAGCAGCCCTTTTCCCAATACACTCCGAACCCCACGCTTTAGCGCTCGGCCCCTCGCAGCTTTGGTGGATTCCTGTCTCAGAAAGGGGCACTCAGGGCTTATTCCTGAGGAGTTTGGCATGGGCAGCGGTCAGGACTCTGGAGCCCGCTCGGGCTCGAGGAGGAGGCCTTGATTTGAGGGACAGACAAGCCTGCCCAGATGGGTGCCACTCCCAGTGCCCGTGGAGGCTGCGGCTTGTGGTGGGGAAGGGGGTTGCAGTGTTGGCCCCACCTCTGGTGCACCACTCAGCAATGATACCTTGCTTCTTTGGTGTCCTAGGCTTCCTCTGCAAACTTTCCTGGTTGTGGACCTTCTTACTCCTTCCCCTTCAGGCTTTTTCACTGCCAACAGCTGTCCCCTCCCTGGGTCCTCACTCCAAACCTCACTCTCCAGCACCCTCGCCCCTCTGCAACAGGAGACACACGACTCAGCCTGGGGTGTGCAGGGCTGTGACACAGATCGTGAGTGCAGGTCTTTCTTTGTCCAGCTTCCACAGACTATCTGCTGCCTTCCCTTCAATCCCCTGAAGGTCTCTTTGTATCCTAATGTCCTCACCCTTCAGGGATTTTCTGAGTGCTGGAATCTCTCCTCACGTTCTGCTTCCTGTCAGGGTGCTGGTCCCTTTTTGGATTTGTCTTTTATATTTTTTCTTTATTTTGTTCTTCCCAATAGCAAGGGGATTTTTCTTGTCCTTTTAGGTATCTGACACTTCAGATACCTAATTCTCTGTGAGAATTACTCCACGTGTAGATATATTCTCGCTGTACTTGTGAGGAGAGATGAATTCCACATCCTCCTATTACATCATCTTGATTCTTCTGAAATCCTTTTCCTTCCTTTATTGTTTCCGGTTCATCAGCTGCTTGACTCTCCAAAATATGCAACTAAGTTGAATGGCCATCCAGGTGGAAGTTTATTGGTATGTGAAGCCTGTGACCAAATAAAAATTACAAAGCAGGTATGTCTCCACACTGACACTCAAGCCCAATCACAGAAGAAATACTATCTTTACTAAGATTTCAGGGCATCTCATACTCCTGGTTTTCCTTTCTACTTTGATTATTCAGTCTCATTTTCCTTTGTTGCTTCTTTCCTAGCTCCTCAGAATCTTAGCATTGATGTGTTTCAAGCTTAGTCAGTGGATTTTTCTGTCCTTTTTCTGCATATCTCCTACCTGACCTCATGTAATCCTACCCCTTTAAAGTCTATAGGCTATTGTCAATTTTCTACCACTAACCTGGAACTTCTTCTCTGAATAGAGACTTTAATATTGAACTGCCTGCCTACTATTTCCACTTGGATGTCTAGCGTGTATCTTTAGCCTGACTCTCTCATAACCAAAGTCTAGCTCTTTTTTGACCAAGCCAAGCTTCTCCTATGCTCTTCCCCATCTCACGCCAGACTTTGCAACGATCACTGCCTTCTCCCCGTTTCTCTCCACCCTGTTCCCCATCTAGTTCAGTTAGCAATCCCGCCTGCTGCCTCGCAGAATATAACCCAGAATCTGACCATTTCTTACCAGCCCCACTGTTACCAGCTTGGTCCTGGCCATGGACCTTTGCTACCAGTCTCTCCGGATGTGCAGCCCTGCTTCCCCTATGCCCACTTCAGTCTGCTCTCCACACATCAGGGAGTGGCACTGCTGAATCTAGATTGTGTCAGGTCAGTCCTTTACCCAGAACTTTTCAATGACCTCTGATCATTATCAAAATTAAAATCCTTATAACAGCCTACCACCTGTGGGTTGTTATAATACTGTGAGTTGTTGGCTGATTCAGTTCCTTTTCCTGCTGTGGTCCAGTCACACTGACTTCCTCCTATTCCTCCAACTCTCCAAGCACAATCCTGCTTTGGGGGCTTTATAATTTCCATTACTTCAGACCAGAAACTCCCATTAATCCTTGCTTTATTTCCTTATATCATTGTTCTTTATTCAAATATTTTTAGTGAGGTCTTTCCTGTTCATCCTCTTTAATAATTATATCCACACCATCTCTGTTCCTCAAACTCTTTAGGACACTTCCTTTTAAATTTTTTCTCCTTAGAACTTATTACAGTGTAAATAAGTCTATAGATTTTGCTTCTTTGTTTTACTTTCTGTCCCTCCTCCCCCAACTAGAAGGAGGGTCCTGGTCTATTTTATAGCTCACTGCTATATTCCCAGCTTCGAGAGTAGTTCCTAGAACGTAGGGTTGTTAAGAAATATTTGTTGAATTAAAGAATAATGAATGATTATTGCTCATCTTTCACTTCTTAAGTGGAAGCAGGAAATATAAAAATATGAATTATTAAATTATCAGAGTTTCCCATATTCATATGTAAATGTAATAATCCAATTTGGTTGTTGGGATATATCAAAAATAATTGAGAACATGCATTTTTAAAAGCTTGATCAAACACTTTTTTTTAAAATCTAAGAAAGACCTTCTGTCAGTGAAGAAATCAGAATTATATTGAATTAATTGTTTCTAGGTCATTAGTGAACTTGATTGTGCTGTTACTCTCAAAGCACTAAATATAGCATATATTGAACTGAAGGTCCTTCACGATCCTTAAAACTTCCTTGCATTTCTAAAGAAATACCCAGACTTATGAGAAGAAGTTTTAATGAGACATTGTACTGTTCAGGAGAGAGGAAATCATAGTCTTTGACCTCAGGGGCATTGATGAAATAATAGAGTGAAAGCTCTAGGGAAATTAGTTTTTAGGAAGTGGAATCCAGTGGCTCATTGCACATTCTAAATAGCATCAGAGTTAAGAATGACAGTCTGGCTGATTGGGTTTAGTGATGTGGGTAGATTTGGCTGTTATATCATCTGAAGCAGACTGAAAACCCCCAAATATCAATGAGATCTTATGAAGGTATGAGGACTATTGAGCAACAATTCATTCTATGACTTCATTTAAGTGAGAACAGCAGGTGGGCCAAGAGAGATCAGGGCAGTTTCAGTATTGGGTTTCTAATCAATGAGGACAGATAATCTTAAATATGTTCTTACGCCTGTCCTGACTTGTTCAATCCACAGATACTTCTGGCACAATTGCTGTGTATCATGTACCATGGAATTAATAGAACGGCAGCACAGTAGTGCCCATGACAGAGGCGTTCCCTGCCCTCCTGCAGCTTCTGTCCCAGTGAGGGAGTCAGACACAGCCATGAGTGCCGATTGTGATGGGTGCTTGAAGGAAGAATAGAAGGGAGAGAGAACAGCAGGGCCACAAACCAGGTTGTCACGAAAAGCAGCTCTACAGGTTCAGTGCTAACCCATGAGGCATTTACGGAAACCCTGTATGTGGATCCGCTGTAAGGAATTCAGATTTGCCGTCCACTCCCGCTTCTTCCCACTCTCGAAGATACCCTGTCCCCTCAGCCCCTTCCCTTCTGCCAGTGCCTTCCATTCCTCTCCACTATCTCCTCACTCTCTGCCATTATCAATTCTCTCCTATTCTGAAATAAAACCAGCACATTTGAATTCTTCTCTCCAGCTTTATTTATATTTCCTCACCACAAAAATCCTCCCACAGTCCCCTCTTAACCCCTTGTTAACTTTGTTTCATTGAGGTGTGTTTAAATGGGTTTTGGAGACAAAGATCTATGAGAAGGACTGATGCGCATACGTTTAAAGTTTTAATTCAGGATGCTTGGGGCTGGTGCACTGGGATGACCCAGAGAGATGGTATGGGGAGGGAGGTGGGAGGGGGGTTCAGGATTGGGAACACGTGTACACCCGTGGTGGATTCATGTTGATGTATGGCAAAGCCAATACAATATTGTAAAGCAAAAAAAAAAATAATAAAATCTGAAAAAAAAAAGAAAACTAAAGAAAAAAAAAGTTTTAATTCAGCCAAACTACTGACATCTCTGTTTCAGGTACCATGCCATTTTCATTAAATTATAAGCTGCTCCATCTTAAAATAATAACTATGTGCTAATGTCAGTTACTCTGTTTCTCACAATATGTGGCAGCTGAGGACAGATTAAACTCTTCAAGGCTAAAATAAACTTTTTCCCCAGAGAATTTTAAATCCTTAAGCTCAGACTTGATCAAGGTAAAACCACATACTGCCACATGACACTGTGGATATGGAATGGATTATTATAATAAGCAGATAAATTAAATAATAAATAATAACATGATGGTGTTTTGTTTGGTGTTTAATCTCCCAGCAGGCGGGTGTAAATTGGTGGAGGTTAGTTTAGTTGCCAAGTCGTGTCTGATTCTTGTGACCCCATGGACTGTAGCCCTCGCGGCTCCTCTGTCCATGGGATTCTCCAGGCAAGAATACTGGAGTGGGTTGCCGTGTAAATTAGGTCTCATTAAAATAAATTTTCCAGTTTTGGTAGCTGTATGCCAAACTGCTGGAGAGTGAATCCGAGAGATTATTGGATAATCTCTCTCATCCAAGCATCTCTGAGTCTCTGAGGAGCAGCTGACAGTCACTCCTACGTGGATCTGCCTAGGAGACACTGACCTCAGCTCTACCAGTGACATCAACCCACATTCCTTGGTTTCTAGAGCAGGAGACACAAGCAAGATCATTAGCTGTGAGTGCTCTTTATTCCATCCAGGCTGGTGCCAGCATATTATTCTCTTTCAAAGTAGAAAGGAGAAAGCATCCTCTTTTCTAATTCTCTCAAGGGAGTCCGATTGCTGTGCTTCTTGATAGCTCATCATGTTTTAAGAAATTAGTAAAAAAAAAAAAGTCTTCCAGTTCTCACGCAACCCTTTGTCTTTGCAGATTGTGACTGGGAGAGTTCATATGTCCATCACCACAGTCTACTCAAAATCATTGTACCTTTCCGAACCCAGGCTTTATAGCTGAGTCTAGTTATTCATACTGGATTTCTTAGATTTTCTTAGAGTTAATTCCTATCCAAACACTTAAACTTTCTGTTTTAGTGAGAATGGTCTACATCATGCTACAGTAAATAACTCCAAAACGTCAGCTGCTTAAAACAATATAAATTTATTCCTCATTTATGCTGTGTGTTCATCATGGATTAGAAGTGGATGGGGGAGGGCGTTCTGCTCTTTACTTAGAGACACAGCTAAAGGGAGACTTCACCATGTGGAAAGTTTCCAGTCATGGTGGCCACAGGAGAGGGACACTACATACTGGTTCTTAGTGGTTTTCCCCTGAAATTGGCGTGCATTACTTCTGCTCACGTTTCCTTGGCTAAAGTCAAGGTGACCACAGCTGACTTCAAGGGACCAAGAAAATGCAAATCTTGCCTTATCCATGAAGGAGGAGAATTGGGAATATTGGTAAATAGTGCTAGCGATGATCACACCTCCTTCCTTGAAATTTTGCATCTATAATCTCCTCCTCTCTCCCTGCCCATTCCTGCTGTTTATGATATAGCTCAATTTGTATGGCCTTCAAGCATGTAAATAGCTCAAAGTTCTTCCATATTTAAGTGAGTGGTTCTAGCTTAAGGTCTCTCTTGAATTGTTGGCTTGGACTTCAGTCATCCCACCGTCACTGCTTTTAAGGTCACTCATACAGTTGTCAGGCCTTAGTTCCCAGCCATGTGGGCCTCTCCATACGGCTGCATTTAATATGATATCTTGCATCCCCCAGGCTTAGAGATCAGAAAGAAAGAGACATCTTAAGACAGGATGATGCTACAGTCTTTTTAATTTTATCTTGAAAGTGTCATGCCATCACCTTTTGCCCAGTGAGGAACCCTGGTACAGTGTGGGACAAGAGACTCTACAAAGATGAGCATACAGGGCAGAGGGTAGTAATTGGGAAACATCTTGGAATCTAGCTAGCACTGCCCTTCAAGAAGGTTCCTCACTTCCCGTGTAAATCCAGGGCTGCAATAAAGCTTTCTGAATCTCAGGCAGTGTACCCCACATAGAGCAAATATAATTTAGAATTTCTCTCTAGGAGGTCACTTCATTTAGACTTTGTTGGTCTTCTTGTTGGTCTTCTATCATTGGTTTTCTTCTATGCAATTAAATGTTCTTGTATCTTAATTATTTTCTGTGTCCCATATCTGGCAAAGTATATTTACTCTTCTATAGAACATTTGCTTTATTTATGTTCTAATTGCTGTTTTTAAGTCAATGTTTAGGTGGCAGTTGTACTTTCAATGTTAGCAGACATAATACATAGCAAATAAGAACAAATAAATACTTGATATTTTTCCTGCCCCTTTCTATAGAAGGATGAGCTATGTGAGCTAAACGTGACTTTAAATAGGATGCCGCGAGGAATTAGAAATTGTGGCACGGTCACAGAAACCCCACATTACAATCCATCCTTGTCAGCACACTCATTCCACATACTAGCATTATTTTCTGGTTAATGGAAAAATCGTTGAAAGATATTAGAGGAAAAATAAAATTGTGTAAGGGGTAGGAAGTTCATATTTGGAAGGAGGGATTATATATGGCTATTATAATAACAGGGGAATGCATATGCAGATAGGGGAATTTTTGTGCACCCTTGGTTTTATTGAGCAAAAGTAGAGAGATTTATTTTCCTCTCTGTTAATTGTTCAAACAGAAATGAACCCTACTGTGCAGGAAACTAGTCACTCTTCCCTACTCTCTCCTGGTATTAAAAGAGTTTATTGAAATCCTCAAATCGGCTTCATACTGTGGTACCAGTGATGTCTCTTGCATTACTTCAGTCAAACCGTGCAGTGTGACCAGTGCAGACAGTCTGTTAGGAGCACAGGGATAGCTTGCCTTTTCTTCATTCTTTCTGCCTCTATTGTTTCTGCATTTTGGTTGCTTTTATCCTGCCACTTTGAATCTCTTCTGCCCCAAATTATAGTATGCTCATTATATGCAAGGCTTCTCCTCCTACCCACCTCCTCTTTCTTCCCCCCAGCGACATCTCACTTCATTCCCAAGAAAAACATCACCCTCCCCTCTCAGCTCGCTGTGTTTACATTTCTCTGCTCTTTTCCTCTCTTCTCCTGGCATGCTGGTTTAATCAATTTTACCAAATGACTTTCCTGGCAGCCGTAAAAAGAAAACTCAGAGCCAGTTAATAGCAATCTGATACTGTACTTTTTGTCATTTCTCTGAAATGTATAGAAATGTTTGGTCATTGGATTGATTTTTAATGATGTAAATGATCAGATGTCTCAATGCTGCACTGCAGCAGGCCGATAATAAATAGGAAAGAGGAGGAGCTTGGGTGCTGGGTGTTCACTCAGTGCCACATAAATAATCTCCCAAAGATCAGCCAAAAGATCAGCCAATAATCTCCCAAAGAAACAGCATAAAAGATCAGCCAATAATCTCCCAAAGAAACAGCATAAAAGATGTCTTTGCCAAATCATTTATTAGCATTGTTAAACAAAAGACATCTAGCTCTTGTAATTTTGTATATGGAGGAACTGAAACAAGGTGTTTAGGATGAGGGTTTAGAGAGTCATTGATGGTTTGGCAATCAAACTGCACCCTAATTCTGTGCATATCTGTTGACATGAGCAGAGCATCAGTGAAGTGCTTCCTAGCATCCCCAAATAGCATCTTGTCACCTCAGAGGTGGTGGGAAACATTGGTTATGTTTTATCTGAAAGGCCATAGAACTCTCAAACATATACAGAATCAGTAAATTGGAGAAAAAAAAAAAAGTCACTTGTTTTTTCCGCTCTGGAAGAAAAAAAAAAAAAGGTATGTGGAAAAGAAACAATGAAATATTATGAGCACCTCATAAGTCTTCTTAACTAGCTGTGTAAGCTAGGATGACTTGCTTCACTAGTCTGGGCTTCGGTTTCCTCACTGTAAAATGAACAAACTAGTAGTACTTTTCTGGATGATTAAATGGGGAACCGCAAGTCAAGTGCTTAGCATTGTGTCCGGCACTTACTAGTTATGCAGCTCATGATCATTTGTACTGCATCTATGGTCTCTATAATTGCCCTTCCCTACAATCCTAACTGGCTAGCTCTAAATCCACAGAAACAAGGGTACTTTCACCATGCAGTAGGGAAAGTGGGTTTTGGAGTCCACTTTCAGCTCAACCACTTACTTTCGGGGTCCATCCCCTCCTAGCCTCTTCAGCTTCCTCATCTATAAAGTGGGTGGTATTAATGCTGGCTTTATAGGGTTATTACAAATATTTAAAGAAATAACTCGTGTAAAACTCAGTGCACAAAACCTTTCCCCTTCAAAGGGACTCCAAAATGTTAGCTTTATTTCACCCTTCTCCCCTTATTTTCTGTTTCTAAATGATGTGTGGAAGAAAGCTAATTTGTTTCTTATGGTAGTGCTTCAATTAATACAATACTCTTTTGAGAAGCTCAGTTCAATTTACATAGCTGGAGATATACAGATACACCCTACAGATACACCAGGCTGATTTGAGGCTGATAATGATGAAAGAACTTTTATATATGTTTTCTGTCTTTAGAGTATACTTTCTCCTTCAGAAGGTAGGCACTGTTTCATTTTAAAGGCTGGGTCTTAGTTACCTTCAATAAAGTAGCCAAGTTGGGCTGCCCACTGGTCTAATGAGTTTCTGTTGGATTAGTTCCATTTAGTCTGTTTCATAGCCTGGGTCAGACAGCTCACTAATGGACACACTTAAGGATGCCACTTTGGTCCAGATGGTGTGACTAAAGAGGCTCGATTTCACTGCTGGTAAAAGTGACCCTGAGGCACTCTTTGCTGATATTAGGGACATTGTCTTTGTACCCGAAATCACCATCTCCCTCTCCCCATCCCATATTGCAAGAAAATTAGATTCTACTAGAAAGAACAGGGCCCAAGAGCTGTAGTAACAGGAGTTTATTCCCTCATTTGAGAAATTTTGTGTTCTAGGGTAAATGAGATCAATTTTGGCTTATAATGATAATATTCCCTATGTTTTTCAGATGTTGGAGAAAGTGTAGCAACAAAGCAAAGCTCCACATGTACCATGGAGGGGGATAGGAGTGGAGACAAAAAATAAGAAAAATATAAAACATAATTGAGTTTGATGGGTTGCTTTAATTTTCTTTAAATATGTTAAATCTTTAGAAATAAACATAATCAAAAATATAAAAATATTTTACAAATGATTGAAAAGCTGAATATCAATCAATTATATTGTAAAATATTTCAAAATTTTTAAATGGGTAGAAAAATCTGTTTGGATTGCCAATAATACATATTTACTTTCAGCCCTGAAAACAGCAAATCTCCTGCACATTTAATAAACCTATGTCATTATCTTTACACATACTAAAAATACCTTGATAATTTGTTAATGTTTTGTATTTGTTAGTGTACATTTATAAGCTTCTTTAGCCCTATTAAATGTTTGGAAGCTTGGGAGGTATTCAGGAGGAGGGAGAAAGGACAGCCTTTCTAAGAACTCAGCATCTGGTCAGAGAGATAGAACCAGGATTCTTTTATTACTGTCAACAGTTCCCAAGTCAATATCCTGTATGTATGTGTGTGTATATGTGTGTATTTGCACTAGAGGAATCATTTTTGTAGGATAATATGTTAAATCTTTAGAAATAAACATAATCAAAAATATAAAAATATTTTACAAATGATTGAAAAGCTGAATATCAATCAATTATATTGTAAAATATTTCAAAATTTTTAAATGGGTAGAAAAATCTGTTTGGATTGCCAATAATACATATTTACTTTCAGCCCTGAAAACAGCAAATCTCCTGCACATTTAATAAACCTATGTCATTATCTTTACACATACTAAAAATACCTTGATAATTTGTTAATGTTTTGTATTTGTTAGTGTACATTTATAAGCATCTTTAGCCCTATTAAATGTTTGGAAGCTTGGGAGGTATTCGGGAGGAGGGAGAAAGGACAGCCTCTCTAAGAACTCAGCATCTGGTCAGAGAGATAGAACCAGGATTGTTTTATTACTGTCAACAGTTCCCAAGTCAATATCCTGTATGTGTGTGTGTGTATATGTGTGTATTTGCACTAGAGGAATCATTTTTGTAGGATGCTGCTGCTAAGTCGCTTCAGTCGTGTCTGACTCTGTGCGACCCTATAGATGGCAGCCCACCAGGCTCCCCCGTCCCTGAGATTCTCCAGGCAAGAACACTGGAGTGGGTTGCCATTTCCTTCTCCAATGCATGAAAGTAAAAAGTGAAAGTGAAGTCACTCAGTCGTGTCCGACTCTTCGTGATCCCATGGACTGCTGCCTACCAGGCTCCTCCATCCATGGGATTTTCCAGGCAAGAGTACTAGAGGGGGGTGCTATTCTCCTGCAAATCAGAGTTACGTGTATTTTACATTTAGAAAAGTTTACTAAATTGTACTCCAAGAAATTCTTTCCAATCTGTGTCTCCACCAAATGTTACAGGTGTACTTGTACACCACCACCCTGCCCCATCCACCAACATCACTGGATATTTTTAGTCTTTCATTTTTACCAGTGTGACAAACAAAATGTCTCAAGGTAGTTTGAGTTTATTTCTTTGGTTACCAGTGAGATAGAACATCTTTTCAAATTGTTATTGACTATTTGTAGTTCTCTTTAGGTGACATTTGTTTGCATCCATTTTCCATTTGTCTTTTGGGTCTTATTCTAATTAATTTATAGACTCTCCATAAAGCACACATAAAAAATTATACCATGGCTATATCTATAGCCCACTTTGCTACCTCTGCATTAATAATTGCTGGAAAAGCCTATGCAATTTAGCCTTTTCATACTTCTACACTATTGTTTTTCTTCTTTCCTAATTTAGCCTTCCCACCATTGCAGTCAGCAGGTTAGATGGCAAACAGTCAGGAGGGCAAGGGAAGCAAATATATATTGCTTCCTTATATGTGCTAAGTTGTTAACCTCTACCATTTATTGTGTGGTCAATGTACTATAGTAATCCCAAACAAGTCTAATAAATAGATATCATTGTTTTCCTGATGTAGAAAAAAGAAAAGGCTGATTTTAGAGAAGGTTGAGAAGTGAGCCTAAGATGAAGGAAGTGATAAGAGACTTCAGGTCTGTTAGATAATACCCAGACTCCTTCCACCAAACCATGCTTCCTTCAGAAGCACTTCTGTTAACCTAGTAGCACCAATTAGCTTGTTTACACTCAAGTTTTCAAGGATATATAATGCAGAAAGAGGCAACATTAGGGCTTAGGTTTACCAGCCTCAAGCTTTGGTTGGGGACTAGAGGAGGGAGTAGGAGGCTAATGATAGGAAGGATATAGTCATCCTTGGGTTAACTTGGGTAAAGAGGGAAATTGGAAAAAGCGATCCCAATAGCACTGAGGATAGGGTGCCCGAATCAGTGAGCTGGAGTTTGCAAACAAGAAGAGGGTAGAGACTGTCCAAGTAGAAAGTGCATATACTTCAATGTTCATGAACTGTCAAAGAATCAGCATCAACAGAGCAATGACAACAATGTGGACTGGAGAGCAGTTAAGATGAATGGTCCCTCATTATGGAATGGCATTCAGATAGCAGACTTTAAAGAAAAAAAAAAAAAAATAGTAAAAGAAGCAGAACTTTATACTGCCTAAGTTCTCCCAGTAGGAAGTGTTTTCAAATACTGGAGACCTACCTTTGTAGGAAGAGGATCAGTTATACTTGACCTGTTTATCCAAAATCAAAGATGTAGGTAGCAAGGTTACTAGAAGTGTCTTCTTAGAGTATGAAAGACAATTATGATAGCTTAGGTTACTTGCTTTCAGTAAATTCCATCTGGTATTTTACAAATTAGCTCATTATTCTGCTGTTTTTATGAATGTGTTAGTCTGAAAACATATCATTGTCACAAATTAGTCACCTAGTGTTTCTCTGAAAGTGATTTAATACAAGCACACCCACATCATAATATGGGATAGTAAACTAGGTCCTGGCTTGACCCTCTAAATGAAATTCAGCCTAAAGTATGATTCACTTTGCAAGGGGATTTTAGCACACACACTACCTTCTGATTTCCTAAGATTAGAAATGTGATCACTAGAATGTGATCCTTGCCGTGAGTATTGACAATATCATGTGATATTAAAAACCTCTTTAGTTTCCCCTATGAACCTTGAGAGATCCCAGCCTACTGATAAATGATGAATTTATCAAATTGAGCATAGCTTTGTTTGTTTTTATTTGCATTGGTTGTCACAGGTGTCATCACAACTGTTTCAGTTCAATAATAGCAATTGCAATTTTGAGAATTACTGTAAACATCTGATTTTGAAAGAGTTTTTTTTTTTTTTTTCCATGGGCAGAGAACACTGGCAGGCTACAGTCCACGAGGTCACAAGGAGTTGGACATAACTGAGTGATTAACACTTTCATTGTCATAACGTGAAGTTTTAAGATAGAGTGTTCCAGTGATTATTTCTTGCTTTTTGTTTTTTATTATTTATTTGCTTGTTTGTTTTTCAAGGGTAGTTGTTAACAGGCTCAGGCACATCACCCAGATTTTGCTTGCCTTCTTACAATGTTGTCCTTTTGCTCAGACAGACTCTCCTTATAATTGCAAGATCGTGACCTCAGCCAGGCACAAGGTCCAAAGTCAGAAACCAAACCCTTTCTTCCTTTGTGCTTCTCTTTTTATGAAACGCTTTTCCCAGAAGCCATTTCAGCCAACTTACCTTCATATCTCTTTGGTGAGGTTTGGTTTTAGGACATAAAGGAATTACTGGGATTAGACTGTTCAGGATTTACGTCTGTACTGGGCAGGGAATCACTTTCTCTGAGTACTTAGCTGCCACAAAAAGTAAATTCTTGTGAAAACAGTTGGGTTTCTGCCAGCAAGGAAGAGGGAGGGTGGATGTTGAGTCTTTACCAACAATAGTAAAGGAACCATGGTGTTACAAACATGGTAATAAATGTTAAAACTGAAGTTTCAACAAAGCCAGTGAGGTACAATAAAAGCCACATTCCAAAAGTATGGTGTCTGTGCTAAGTTCCAAGTTTCAAAGTAGTTGGCCAAGAGTCAGTTTCATGACTTTGGGGCTTCTGATACCAGGGCTCTTAACTCAGATCAAGGCGATCACAGAGTTCAAAGGGGGGAAGAAGAGCGACATGTTAAAAGCAATTCATTTTTTATAGAAAGAGAGAAGTGGGTGGTGCTGTGAGCCTTACCCTCTCTTACCTCAAACGGAGCTGTAGTCATCTCATTCACATCAAATGTGAAAAAATGTGAATGTGAATGTAAATCCTCAAAACCAGAAAAAGAGGATTCAATGGTGGGAATTTTTCCCATGGACCAGATGCACACCACACTTGAGAGAGAGAGCCGGCCTTGAACCATTTTATTTCCTTCCTTAGAGGACCACCTGGAAAAGGCACTTGAACTTCACATGAAGTGTTCGGCTTTGTAGGAATGGGACCCCTAGAAAACCATAGGCTTGGTGGAGGGGGATGATGAACCAGCAGCACTCTGAACACAAAGCTCTGCCTGGCTCGTGAGACTTGTAGCTGGAGGGGCCGTGGGCACACAGCTAATGAATCCACAAAAGTGCCCAGGAGACAAGGAGGCAACATGCAACATCTGCCAGGTCCCCAGTGCAAAATACCATCTTATGAACATGCCAATTCAAAAAACAAATCTTCCTTTCATCACCTCTCTCCATTCTCTGACCTCAGAGTAGTCAGTACCAACAGCTGGGAAGTCAGGATAGGATGAAAGGGGTAAGATAAACCCTGCCCTTGCTTCACCAACTTACCATGTTGCAAGCAGCTAGCCTGCAGTGGGCCCAGCTGGGACCTGGAAGAAGATGTGAGTTAAATCAAGTTTGGAGTTTCAGATTACAATTTGAAAAGATCATTCTAATATCTGAGTAAAATCTGAGTTGATGGTTTAAAGAGAATATAAAGTTCTCTATTGCCTAAGAGTGCCCAGAAAAGTCACATGACTTTCCCCATATAAAATTTTAAGGGGTAGTAAGAAACCAAAACAAAATGTTTTTAATACACATCACATGCCCTTATTTTCAACAACTTTTTTATAATATCGATATTTTTAAATTTTTTATATTCTGACAGTACCACATCACATTTGTATCTCTAGTTGCATGTTTTTCATTTCAATCATCCTCTAATATTTGAAAGGAAAATTATTTATACCTTCCAATGAATGTTCTAATTTTTGAAACACCTATGCGCCAATAGAAGAATCTCAAAGTAGATCTGCATTAAAGATATGAGGCAGTAATTCACTGTGGGAAACAAGGGAAATAAGAAAGTTAGTGTTAATGGTAGTCCCCTTCTGTCACGGTTTGCTGCTTTTCATTAGCCCCTGTCTTTATTCACCCCTCTTCCTTTCAGACTCCTTAGGACTGGGAGTTTAGGATTATCACCTGCTCACAAAAGATACTGCCCTTGAGGAGAGGTCACCAGGGATTCTTGTTGCTGTTTTTCAGTAGCGTTCATGTCTGATGCTTTGTTTCTCCATGGACTGCAGCACACCAGGTGTCCCTGTCTTTCACCATCTCCCAGAGTTTGCTCAGACTCAGGTTCATTAAGTGGGTGATTCCATCCAACCAAGGATTCTGGATTTTGACCCTTCTCTTTCAGGAACAAGTGTTCCAACTCTAGACACACTATGGCAGCCTCATCCAAATGATCTGCCTCTAATTAATGGATATTTGTTGGGCAGAAGAACAAAGGTGAGGAGTTTGTATTTTCATTAACTTTACTCCCGCTTCCAGTGCAACTTCCATTCTTTTAAAAAGAAAGCAGAAAATAAAAAAAAAAAAAAATCAAAGAAGCTTGCTGAGAGTCCTGGTAACAAAGGACCAGATCCTCATCTACCTGTTCGATCAACAATCTAAAGGGAAAGGGTCAGTGAGAAGACGAGAAATCCTCAAGGTTAACTTATTATTGGATCAGCTTTGTTACTATTTTGTGGAAAAATTTAAAATTCTTTTGTGTCTTCATCCATTTTATAAACCGGGAAACTAAGAACAACAGATGAAATCGTGTAACATTCCATGTTGAATTCTTCCCCACTCATGACATGTTTCCCATAGGGAAAAGTGTAAGCTACATGGTTAAGCAATTGGATCACATATTAGTATTTCTCTTTTTAATTCAGTCCTGGATGTGGTGTTTATGTTTGCCCATCTGAATCTGTTAAGCGAGCTATATAGTCTGCAGGGATGTTTTTAGGGGTGGAGTGTGCCAAGAGAGGCAAGCTAGTTGATAGTTTCAGGTGCTCAGTGTTATGGATTCTCCTCCAAGTCAGAGCTTTGAAAAGCACAGCAGAGCAGAAGGTATTGAATACTAGGTGAAGGAGGAGTTATCTGTCTACAGTAGGCAACTAGGATTTAATAACTAGCCTTGAATTTATTTTGCACTCAAGTGTAAAGAATGTTTTAATTAATTATATCAAAATGACTTTAAAATTATTATTCTAAAAAATTGACTTCTGGTTTTAATATGTTTTAATATTTTGAAACTGTCAAGTGATTATTTTAAAATAATCATTTGAATGTTCTTTTTTCTCCCTAAAAAGGAATTTACCTTTCGAGTGCTATTTTCTTCCTCCATCAAGTTAACAAAAATCACACTATTTCCCCCCCTTCATTATTCATTCTCTCTCTGTCTTTTGCCCCCTATCTGAGACAAATTAACATTCACTGAAGAAAGTGATGAAAGGAGTTTAAGAAAAATAAGAAGCCAATATTTTGACTGAAAGTATAATATATGTCAGTCATATAAAAAGGTTGCTCTCTCCAGAACCCCTATGCGTGGATGTAGATGTAGATACATTAAATGTTAATTTTCCTGGGTATGTTTTATGTAAGCCCCTTGATTGAGTAACCATCAGTTCACCGTCAAGCTAATTCACTTGTCTGTTCAATATTACAATATAGCATTAATTTTAAGTTGTTTTATTTTTGGAGGGAGGGAAAGGATTTATGAATAGCAACATAAAATTCTTATATGGTGACTCATCTAGTCAAGATTTTGATTGCAAGGAAAAGAAACTAACTTAGACTGGGTTCTGTGAAAAAGGAAGAGTATAGTTAATGCAAAGATACAAAAATCATGGAAACAAAGTGTAACTGGATCTTGCTGGATTTGTAACACTCTAGAATTAGGCAGTTCTTCTTTGTGTGGCTATATAATCATTCATTTCTGTTTGTCGCTGTGTTTCAGCTCTTTGCCTGCTTCTCTATCTGTAATTACTGCAATTTTCTTAGTCATCACTTTGCACTTGATCCAAAATGGCTTCAGCCCCTAAGTCCACATGACAATGTGGTTCAAGCTCATCTGTAACTGATTAGATTCCCCCTGTTTTCTTATGAACATATGCATTTCAAATATGAATATTAATGTCTTCTATCAAGTGAATGAATCAGGTGCCAGTGGGTCACATTTTCATACCTATTGCAGTTGGATTTTATAAGAGTACTAAGGGTGTAGTTAAGGAAGGCTCTTTAGAAAGAGCTGTCAGAAGACAAAAATAATCATGTTTGGTGTATTGATTGATTCATTTATGATAATCATTCACTCCACAAATATCTCATTAAGCACTTATTATATACTGGACACTATTCTAGGCACTGAGAATACTGCAGAGACAAATCAGACCAACAAAATCCCAGTGTCCTGATGGAATTTCTCTTATCATAATCTTTAACCCTTTATTTCAAAGATAATTGGAAAAAAAATAGAATAGCAGTGTCCTCATACAGTAAATACAAGGTATTAAAATTAACAATACATGTGTATGTGTCTTTATGTGTATATGTGATATGTACATTATAAATGGGCTAAATCGCTTCAGTTGTGTCCAGCTTTGTTAATTGGCTATGCTGTGCTGTGCTTAGTCAGTCAGTAGTGTCTGATGCTTTGTGACCCCATAGACTGTTGCCGGCCAGGCTCCTCTGTCCATGGGATTCTCCAGGCAAGAATACTGGAGTGTGTTGCCATGCCCTTCTCCAGGGGATCTACCTGATCCAGGGATCTAACACAAGTCTCCTGAAGCTCTTGTATTGAAGGCAGGTTCTTTACCACTGAGCCACCGGGGAAGCCCTTAATTTGTAATATTGTCATACTTGCTTTTACTTAGTTATCTGTCCATGGTGTGTAAGTGGGAGTATGTGTGTGTGTGTGTGTGTTTATGTATTGGAGACAGTAATTGAGGTCTTTGGATTTTAAATAACATCTAATTTGGAGACTTTGATGGATCCTCTTTTAACTTCCAATGAAAATGACTATGAAATTACACCCTCCCAAAATTGCAGTTAGAAAAGCGCTTAAACCCAGGACCAATAGTGATTGGTGCCAGAATATTAAAGAACCAATAAATTAGATTGAAAGTATAAATAATGGATTGTCCATCTTATGTCATTCTACAAGTAGATAAAAATAATTTCTTGAATTTACCTGGACCAGAAACATATATAGTATATACTGTTACTATAGTAGATATGTAACTATCTTAAGTTTTTTTAAAAGAAATGTATGGGGTGGGAGGTGGAAGGGGGGTTCAAGATTGGGAGCTCACGTACACCCATGGCGGATTCATGTCAATGTATGGCAAAACCAATACAGTATTGTAAAGCAAAATAAAGTAAAAATAAAAATTAAAAAAAAAATAAAAGAAATGTACCAGCATACACAAAGTAAGAGTAGAATTCCAAAGTTAGGAAATATACAAGTTTGCAAATATGTACATATTTGAGCTGGAGTGAAATAAGCACATCCTGTTATCAAGATATGTAATCAGATATGTCATTTTGTAAGTAGGTATAGTTTAATGTCAGTGGTTCCAGCTCTGAATCACTACTGCTTTTGGCCCCAGCTACAGTGTTTGTATAAACATGAAAAATAATAAATCAATTATTCTTTTCTTTTTTAAGGCTTGATATTGATTTAGCTAATAATGTTAGCGGAGGGTTTGAATTCATGAATATATATTTTAATTCTCATTGTTTAGCTTTGTGGTTAGATATTTCAAATCAGAGATTTTGAAATTATTAGAAATGTGGTTTTGAAATT
>SJYT01020336.1:165396-193542 GCA_006410635.1 Cephalophus harveyi | reverse complement strand
TTCTTTTCCTCTAATTAGCATAAATATATATCTATATTCACATGCACATTAAAATTCATATTAAGTAATTCATATTAAAAATATTACTCTGAAAGGTTGAGATTTTTTAAAAAGTTCTTCACCTACCAATATTTCAGATGTTTTTTCCAAGTCATTCTTAGAAATCTATACTATCCCAGAAACATGGTATATATTGAAGCTGGGCCTTAAGTATTATATGAGAAATATTTTTACTTCTTTAAATTTGATATGATACAAAGCTTTTAGAAAAGTTTAAGGTAGAAATGAGATATAATTACATTTCAGAAGGGACTTCCAATACTATCTCCTTGTAAATTGCAGACCAGGTGAAGAATATTTTATTATATTTTTTAAAGATTGAATATGTGCATATGCGTGTCATGCTAAGTTGCTTCAGTAGTGTCCAACGGTTTGCAATCTTGTGGACTGTAGCCCGCAGCCCGCCAGACTCCTCTGTGCATGAGATTCTCCTGGCAAGAATACTGGAGTGGGCTGCCATGCCCTCCTCTTCCCAATCAAGGGATTGAATTCACCTCTCTTATTGTCTACTGCATCAGCAGGCGGTTTCTTTACCACTAGTGCCACCCAGGAAAAAGCTCGAAAGTATATGTGAGCAACATTTAAAGAGCTCTCTTCATGTTACAAAATATTTTCTATAATTACCCCCAGAATTAAAAATTATAATAAACTGTAAATTTGCTATTATTTCTGTTACAATAAGGAAATTGAATCTCACAGACTTTTAGTGAGTTGTTCAAAATTACCTATAAGTGAAAAGCAGAAACTGAAATTAGGGCTCACATCTTGAGACTCTAAAACAGAATGCAAATTCGACTTTTGCTCTTCAAAGTTGTAGATTTTTTCCACATTTGATTTTTGAATAATAAATATTAAGTTCTTTCTTTGTATTCTAAAATTAGTTATTCCGACACTTCTGCTTTCAAAAATATTAAAAGTAGAATTTAGCAAGCTTTTTAAATATCCCAATTATGAAATGTGTTTGATGATATGAGAATCTTATCCTATAAATATGTTTAACATTTAAGATGGGAAAATTTAAGTTTCAGCTATATGATCCAAAGTAACTTGTTATATTAGTTAAATCATGAAAATTTCCATCAAAGCATCTCTTGGTTTTAGGTGATCAAAATAGGTATTCCATGCATTTCTTTTACAGTTTTCTGTTGGTGGTTGTAAGCTTGGTCATAAGAACATGTGGAAATTGAATGAACTAGCATCTTGCTGAAACATGACCCCGTTCCCTGATTCTTAGCAGTTGGAACCATGTCTTCATGAAGTGCTCCTCTTATTTCAGTTATAAATGTGCTGAACAGTGTGCCTTCAGGCTTTGCTAGAACTTGCCGGAAATGAGAAGCCATCACTATCAACATGGTCATTAGTTAACATTTGTTGACTGAGTGCCAACAATGTTTTTGGTGTTACAAATACACAGAGAAAGACACTGTTCCTTTTCAGAGGGATTGGTTTTCTGTTGGGGGGTGGGAGAGAGGATTTGGTCTGAATGTTCTTTTCCTACTGGGAGGTAAGGGTGGGAATGGGATGACTGGCAGTCGTCTTGAGTCTCATTCTACATATGGGTATGTCACTCTAACTTGCTTATTAATTGATAATATATATAATGAAGTGTTAGTCACTCAGTCATGTCCAATTCTTTGCGACCCTGTGGACTGGAGACTAACAGGCTCCAGTCCATGGGATTTGCCAGGCAAGAATACTGGAGTGGGTTGCCATTTCCTTCTCCAGGGGATCTTCCTGATGCAGGGATTGAACCTGGGTCCCCCACATTACAGGCAGACTCTTTTACCATCTAAGCCATCAGGGAAGCCCCAAATATATAATACGTAGAACAAAACCGACTTCCCTGGTGGCTCAGAAAGGAAAGCATCCACCTGCAATGCAGGAGCCCTGGGATCAATCCCTGGATTGGGAGGATAACCCTGGAGAAGGCAATGGCTCCAGTGTTCTTGCTGGTGAATTCCATGGACAGGAGAGCCTGATGGACTATAGTCTATGGGGTTGCAAAGAACCAGACATGACTGAGTGACTAACACTGTCACTTTCATACACACATACACAAGCATAAACAAAAAGTATGCATAAATTTCATTTTATTGGAAAAATTTAAGAATATATTGCTTTTTTGGCTTTCAGTGAAAAAGTCATATCACCCAGAATATCTAAGTGTCTGTATCATCTATTTACTAAGCTATACTCATACCCGTACTACTAATATAGAGAATATGCTTAAAAAATTATGCAGAGGTAAGAGTCCCTTGGACAACAAGGAGATCAAACCAGTCAATCCTAAAGGAAATCAATCCTGTATATTCATTGGGTTTTCCTTGTAACTAAGCTCGTAAAGAATCCACCTGCAATGGAGGAGACCCTGGTTTGATTCCTGGATCAGGAAGATTCCCTGGAGAAGGGATAGGCTTCCAGTATTCTTGGGCTTCCCTGGTGGTTCAGATGTTAAAGAATCCACCTGCAATGTGGGACACCTGGGTTTGATCCTGAGTTAGGAAGATCCCTTGGAGAAGGAAATGGAAACCCACTCCAGTATTCTTGCCTGGAGAATCCCATGGACAGAGGAGCCTGGTAGGCTACAGTCTGTGGGATCGCAGAGTTCAGAAAACTGAACGACTTTCACTTCACTTCACTTCATAGTCACTGGAAGGACTGATGCCGAGCTGAAGCGCCAGTACTTTGGCCACCTGATGCGAAGAGCCGACTCGTTAGAAAAGACCCTGATGATGGAAAAGACAGAGGGCAGGAGGAGAAGGGGCCAATAGAAGATGAGATGGTTGGATGGCATCACCAACTCAATGGACATGAGTTTGAGTAAACTCTGGAACATGGTGAAGGACAGGGAAGCCTGGCATGCTGCAGTCCATGGGGTCACAAAGAGTCAGACATGACCTGGCAGCTGAACAACAAATTTGTATACGTAAATACTTTTATACAAAAGTTATCCAGCCTCTCAAAAGAACAGGACACTTCTCTACATTATCTGAACTGACAATTAGTATTCTTAAAAGATTAATTAAAGAGCACTTTTTAGACCCTTTTCTATACCTAAATCTGGAGGAGTTTGACTTCATTTCACTCAAGTTATTTAAGAGGCAGTCACTGAGAGTAGCTGTTGGCTATAGCAAAATGTGATGGTGATAGAAAGATATACCCTAACACTTGAAATTAAAATTTCATTCTGAAAGTGAAACTCAGGGAAAATTAATGAGTTAAGTCATATCAGATAAGTGACCAAAGAGTTTAGGAAACACAATGTTTGGACTAAGGGTGTGTCTTTATTATGCTTTGTTTATATTAGCATAAAGATATAACTTAATCACTTATATTAAACTCATTGTGAAATTGAAAAGGTTTGAAGACAATGGAGTCTTGAGCTGGCAATACAAAGATAAGATTTTGTTTGGAAGGTGTTAATTTTGTGTTTCTACTGTTAATGTTTTTGAGAACATTTTTTAAAGAACTCCCCTATTCACACCATACCTAGAAATAAAACAGGTAAAAGCAAAAGAACTCTGAATGAAATAGCACAAGGTACCTGGCCTTCACTTCGCCCTGAGTTGGCTTGAGGCAGCTTTGTGAAACCACAAGACTCTTAGGAATTTAGTTTGAAAACTATCACCCTTGGAAGCATAACCCCTAGTTATGCTTTAATTATAGGAAAAGGGCATGGGGACACTAACTAGTTAATTCTTCTGATTCTGAGTACAGTAAACAATCTCATGAAAATATTACAGTATTCTGATTTGCTTAGGGTTTGTAGTTTATACTTTATCAATAAAATAGCAAGCTTTTTAAAATTTTAAAAATCCTTTTTAAAATAGCTTTTGAATTTCTTTCTTATATCAGTTTTCTGAGAATAGTTAATGTGAGTCCAGCCTTGAAAGACCAGATATTCTTGTGTCTTGGTATTAAAATTTTGAAAAGGAGACGATAACTAGCCTTTTGTCTTTAGGGCTGAGCCTACACCATGGCTATAGGAAGTTTGTGCCAATCTGTACTGCCTTGCTAACATTAATTTGAGCTCTTTTATTGATTAAAGTGGTGGAGCTGGGATCCACTATAAAAGTAGTATTTTATGCTTACTGCTGTACCTCTTAGAAGTTCTATGAAAAGATGATTACCTTTCAGTAGAAAAAACAGATTTGTATTGCCCCGCTCCATCAACATTACTCATCTTTCAGAACTGTTTTTCAAATTACAAGTCTATTAGTTCTGCCTAAATGTTATTTCATGAAGACTACACATTTGTGAAATATTGAATACATTTTGTGAAGTATCAGTTTGTAAAATAGTGATTAAACTCTGAAGACCCAGTTTGTAATATACATGGGATAAAAATGCTAGAAATCTATTTTTAATATATGTTTGTTGCTTGGAGTTTTCAAAATACTCAGTTTAAGATTGTTTATTAATAGGTAGTCTGTGGTTCCCTGAGCTGTGAAATAAATCATATTTTTTCTTTCTTATCCCTCCAGCAGAAATTTGGCTTTCTACTATTTGTCATAGCTTCTCACTTGTGTGTTCTTTCATTCTAATGTGTTACCTTATTCTAGACAGATGTGTCTTATAAAAATAGAAATAAAAAGCCAAGAAAAGTTTACCTAAAAATATTCAGTTGAAATCTCCCCATGGTTTAAATACATTTTAAATTTACATTTCCTCTAGTAATCTGATGACTAAATCGCTTAGTTTTTTTTTTTTTTTTTAATTTTTAAAGTGATTTGTTATTTGCTCACAAATGGAAACATAGCTAACAAGCTATGAATGTTAAACTGTGTGGTAATTGAAAGAAAGAGAGATATTTTGAGTATTATTTCATCCATGGGTATCACGTTGGCATACAAACAGAGTAGAGTAGAATGAACTTAAAAAAAATGGAAATTTCAAATAAATGCCTATTTCAAGGGAAAATAAATTTCTACATCATTTAAAAGGGTATTTATATTTGCTACTTTCCACTGAGGCCTTTTTATATGTGTGAGGACTAAGTATTGGTTTTGTAGTAGGTTAATAACCATTATTCTATTGTCACCATCCTCAAAGAACACTAACTTGTCAAATAATCATCAAATAATCTGAATTTTCTTCCAGATCTACTACTAATATGATGTATGATGATGAACAAATGTTATCATTTTGGAGATTCAGCTCCAAAGGTGGCATAATAAATGTCATACTTTCCTCAGAATGATTCCATGAGGCTAAAATAGTACCTGTAAACATAAACTTTAGAAAGCATAACACTAATGCATGGTGGTATTCTTCTCTACAAAGAGAAGAATACAGTGGTAATGAGTACAGGCTTTGGAAGCAGATTTTCCTGATTCAGGTTGTAACTCTTACTTGGCCTTGAGCAAACTGCTTACTATTAGAGTGCCACTATTTCTTCTTCTGTAGAACAGGGCTAGTAATAGTCCATCCCTAACAGTGTTGTTGTGAGGATTAAATGAGATAATATTGTAAAGCACTTATGACAGAGGCAGGGGCATTGTAAGTGTTCCTTACTCTTAAAAAACAATATTTAAATATCTCATATAAGTAACAAATTTTGAATTACTCAGTGATGCTTGGTTCAAGCATTCAAAGCTTGTTAAAAACAATTCAGACTGAAATCTTCTGGTTCAGATCACAAATGGCATTGTGGAATTTATTCCCTTTAGAAAAAGGAGATCGTGAGGACACTGCCTAGGCTACCGGAAATCCCAAGAAATATTCTCAAGTTTCTTTTCAGCTGTGGTACCATCTTTCTGAACCTACAAGTTCAAACTGCTTTTAAATAAATCACTCAGTTCTTCCTCCTCCCAGTAGTACTTTCATCAGAAGCATCGTTTGATCAAAATGAAAACTCCCCAAATCATGGCAGTTTTCAAGACTAATTTTCTTTATACCTGGTTTTGAATTTGTGGGCAATGCCACCCCCTCCCCCAAGTCTCTGTAATGTTTTTTGCTATGACAGGGCCTCACTGGGGAAATCCTAACTGAAGATAATAGCCTGATGTATTAAATGTTGCCAGTATTCCATTAAGTAATTGCGTAACAGCTTTTTTAAATACTAAGTTAAAAGTGATACATTAATATTGAGTACACTGCTACTGTAAAGTCCATTCTCCTCCTGATTTCCGAGTAACACCATTTAAGTGCCAACCTACTATTACAAGAGTTTACTATTTTATTCTTGCTCCAAAATGGCATCAACAGTGATGGGGTGCTTTCAGGGGATTGTTGAACAGGATTTTTGCAACAAAGGGGGAAGCTTGAGGAAATGCAGAACAGCTCCAGTAGGCATGGCAAGGCTGTATCTCAGCACTTCTCAAATCCACACACCCCCTAATCAAGCAAGCAGCTTTATGGCATGCGCAATTGCAAGTGAAGTCTAACGACTTCCGCAGGACTGGCTTCCACAGGATTTCCTGTCCAAAAAAGACCGGTGGTCCTCTGTAGCTAAATGGTTACAGAACCGTCAGGTTAGCCAGGCGCCCCCTCTCCAGCCTGTGTGTGTATTGAAAACAAGAGAGTTGAAGTGACCAAACCCTGTCATTTGCACATTCTCTCTGTGGACTTCTTTATTCCCTTTCTCTTCACTGGGTAAGAGGTGGGGGAAAAAACACCAGCTGACAAAAAGCCTCCCTCCTTAGTATCTATTTGTTCAAGGTGTCTTTTCCCTGGGAGGTTATTTACAGGTTTCTCGCTGCTTAGCCTGGTGATCACTTACTGAAAGGAGAAATCTGCCCTTTCGGGGTGAGCTGTGCCTTTAACCCCTTTGGCAGGCTCTTCCTGGGAGGCGAGCGCGGCGCGCTGCAGTGTCTGGGAGCCCACCTAGAGGGCCCCCTTGACGCCAGCACATCCCCGGCCGGGCGGCAGCCTCTGCAGCCGAGCGGGCTGCTGCAGAGTTAATGTACAGTACCACGGAGCCTGCAAGTGTCCTGAGCTGTTCAGAGCCGGCTGGCGGGCACAGCCCGGGGCAGACGAGGCGGCTGCGACGATTCCAAAGGTTCTGCTGGAAATTCGGCGCTGGGGGACCCCAGTGGGAGCCTGTTGCCATTGTGTTTTAAAAGCATGCAAGGTCTGTATAGCTCGGGCGTGAGAATCTTTCAGAAGCTGTCAGAGCATCCGTGTAAATGACACCTACTGGGAAATTGAATTGGGGGTAAAAAAGAGAGAGAAGAGAGGAGAAGGACAGCGGGGGGCGGTTAGAAATTCTTAGACAACGTCTGAGTTGCAGCTGTGAAAATTCATTTTCTTTCCAAGACAAAATATGAAAAGCCCGCACATGGGTTTGATAACAACAAATTGGAGGGGTTTCTGCAGGGAGAGGATCAATAGCTTAGTCATTTGACTGAAAGAGAGCAGGCAGCCTTGTTATGGGGCTTGGCAGCAGAAATGAATGTTCTCCTGGCAGCACCTTCTGAAGTCATGATGGGAGCTCCTGGTGATCCTTGCCTTCCTACTTTTGCAGTTGAAAACCAGCCATTCTGAGACGGGGAGAGAAGTTGGCTTCTGGCTATACATGGTTGCTAGCCCCTCTGCCCAGGTCTTTGTCCGACACGTCTCAGAAGGCAGCACTGCATTAAAGTGACCACACATGAATATGTGCCTCAGAAAGAAGAAAAAGCAATATTCATTTCTAAAGGACAGCATGGCCAAGCAACCTGAAGTTTTCCATTTCCCTTCTAACACTTCTTTAACAAGGATAACAAGAAACTGTCTTTTGACTCCTTTTTTCCCACATTCCAGAGTCCTTCCTGCAAAGATGCATTAATTTCCACTCCAAGCAGTTGGATTTTACTGGGACAATATTTGCCACCGTTTAGGATTAGTGATTGAACTGGTTATTTTAGTAAGTTGACTAAACTAGTGGAACCTAAATGGGTGGACCCATGCCTGCAGTGCTCTGTGATATTTCTTTCTTCAAACCCTGGAAGGGCTTTTGTTGTTGCTCTTTGTTTTTTGGGGGGGATTTTTTTGGAATTCAGTACTTGTTGCAATAATTGCCCATGATAGCTGCTCAAACAGGAGAGTTGGAATTCATCTTTGAAAATCACTACATGTAACATACAAGACAAGGAAAATATTAATGACGGAAGATCTGCCAACATGATGCATGTGAATAATTTCCCCTTTAGAAGGCATTCCTGGATATGGTGAGTAATCAATATCCCCTTCAGTTGGTAATACTCAGAATTATAAAATTCCATGACAGGTACTGGAGGTGGATTTGTCTTGAACAAGAATGTCTCACGTGAGGTTGAAAAGTAAAACATGTTTAAAAACAAATATTTCTGAGAAAGAATTGGTTATGCAATAACAAATTACTTGTTAATATAAAAGCATTCCGAATAAGTCAGGTATGAGGACATTGACAAGAGCTGAAATTTCATAGACAAAAAAAAAAAAAGCCACAACAACTTTGAGAATGGCAACTATTTAACTAATAAATAAGAAGAAAAAGGAAGTTTAGGATTTGGTATTTATTCTTTTGTCTTTTTTTTTTTTAATTTGAAAATTCCCTGGGGAAGGACACACACACAGGCATCTCATGTCAATTTGCTTGGTGTTAGGTCTTTGAAAATTTCCAGAAGAGGTTTAAGGGAAAACTTAGAATGCTGACTCAATTTTAAAATGATGTTAAGATATGTTGGTGCCTGAGATTTAAGGAATATTTTAACTATTCAAGAAATAATTCTACCAGAATGAGCCAATTTCATAGAATTCTAACAGATAAATCATGAGGTGCTTGGACTCCCATGGAACTTGCTTAGTGCAATAATATTTGGTCATGTATTAAGGTTCAACGTAATGAATTAAGGTCCACGGGCATGTGACATCATGTACCATTTCTTGTTAGAGTTTATGATTAAACGTTTATAGGAACTAGTTGCTGAGGGTAGTATAAGGGCAAAGCTCACTATTTAAAAATTGCTTGTTTTCACACCTTTAGGGTTGACTGGATTCAATTTCTCATAGCAGAGACTTTGTGAATGTATGGTAAAGGTATATTTTCAGGTTTTGTGGCTTACTAATATGGTTTGGTTTGGATACTGCAATGTATCTCATTTTGAAAGTATATTTGTCGGGTATATTTTCTGGCTGGCCTTAGAATAAGTGATATTCATCAAAATACAGGTTTCTGAGGGTTTTCTAGTTACTTTTATGACAGTATCTCAAATGAAAGCATCCTGATATTTTGAAACTCCACCAAAATCCCCTACTGGTTTATGACAGACGTTTCAGTTTCTTAGCTGAAAATCAGTTACAGAGAAGGGTGAGTGCATCCTCTGTCACTGGGCAGGACTCATTTTCTGTCAGTATCAGATGGATCCAGAATCGACACCGTGGCGTATCTTCCTTCTCTGCCATCCAGAGCCACTGTCCCAGGCCCTAATGTGCTTGGGAAGGAGCCTGGGTGACATGCCTGCAAACCTCAGTGGCCCACGTCCAAGTGCATCATCAGAGTTCCCAACTGGGGAGCTTCGGTGCTTTCGCCTTGCTTGTCCTGATGGTGAGGGTCGGATACAGCAATGAGGTCTTTGTCATTCTTACCGCTACAGTCAGATAGGTATTAAACCCTAAGTTGAAAAGGTCCTGGAAAAAATCCCTGGCATATAGTAGGCATTTATCAAATATTTTTTTCAACAATTCCTTATGCCTTCCTTCCGGGTTAATTTTGTACGTATTAAGATTCGTTTAGGGAAAAATAGAAGTAGCATTCTCATTTCTATAAAGTGTACTTTTCTGTAAAGCAACAGTTTTTGTTCTGCCTAAGCTTTGCTGTTTGGGTCTATTTGTTTATGTTGTAATAGGAAGGATGCAATTTACTCTTTGAATGCCTAACATTATAACCACCTTTTATTTTATTTTATTGTTGTTGCATTTACCTCACCTCTGCTTTTGACTGGAAAGAAGCGAACTATTCAACCCTGTAGTTTTTGAAAGAATGCAAATGTGCTTATTCATGCTCCTATAAACCTGTAACATATATGTTTGAAAACTGAATGCGAAAGTTGAGCGCCTTGGTGGTTTTCTTTTGTGCCTGAAGCTAGGTAACCCTTCATACATTTCACTGCATGACGTGCCACTGTGTTGATGTCGTGGCCAAACAGAGCCACTGTGGAGTGTTAGTGTTCTGTGTATCTATTCTTGCTTGGGCCCCTTAGAAGGATTCATTGATAAGATATTAAACTCAAAGGAAGAAGGTGGTGACTTTTTCAGGTGACCAAATTAATGTTGTGCTTGGTCTCAACTTCCCCAATTGTTGTTTCTTTCTTATTTATAACCTTACCTCTTAATACCATGATAAGAGATTTCTAGGTTTCTAGGATTCTAGGTTTCTTGACAGAAAACCTTCTTTCCCTTTGTCCTGCTGTAGGAGTCCTGTTGGATTGAATTCTATGCTCATGAATGGTCCTGCTAAGAAAAAAGGATTTGCCAAGTTGTTCTGCTTTGCATATCCAAATCTTTTCCTCATTCTCACATGCAGGTCTTTTTTTTTTTCCCCACAAAGAGGGCAGATCAGAAGTTGGCAACAGCTCAATGCCTGGGATAATAAACATTTTAAAGGAGATGTGTGCCTTGGGTTTCACAATCTAATCTCTGTGAAGGCTCTAAACCCTTTGGATGGGCAGGGTGTAGAGATGTACACTTATTTCTCTTCTACTCTTTGAAGGAGCAAGGAGGGAAATTTGAGATGCAGGAGGTCTAAGAGGAGTCTTCAAAAGTTCATCAGAGGTAATGGTTCCAGTAGAAGCCTAGTCTAGAGTTCTTCTCGGATTCTCATCCTCCTGCCCCGGGGCTGGTATGTTGATGGTTGAGCAATAGTATGACAAATTCTTAGTTTATTGGTTACAAGTTAAAGTTAATAAGTGGTCTTATTACTTGTCTTAATAGAACACTACCCTTTTGAGAGCTAAAAGAGTGGTAAGAAGAATGTGCTTTCCTTGTTTAAATCTACATTAGAAAAATTTTCTGGAGGATTTTATTGCTAAGGCTTCTTTCCATTACACTTTTCAACCTTTTTAGTGCCAAACCAAACAAAGATAAGGGTTCATCTCACTCCGTAAATACGTACTATATAGTTAGCCCTTATTTTTTTATTCTGGCTAGTTGTGAGAATATAGTGGTAGCCTAACAATTCAGAAATGGGCCTTCTTGCATGGCTGAAAGAAGAGAAATGGCAGTCAGCTTTCTAGGAATTTAAATTTCATCTCGTAGCGACAAAGAGGACTTTAGAAACACCAGACACAGAATCATTATGCAGGGTTCCAATAAAGGATATAACATAGTGTGCCTAGCATGTGCTTATAGCTTTTTGCTTTATTTAAAAATACATAACAAGTTTGCATAATCTGATTTATAAATGCTCCGGAATTTCATGCCAGAAATGCCAGGGCCATCTTGCATGCAATTGAATTTTACATATATAAAATGTAGGAGGGCATTTTATTGAAATACCTTGGCATCCTTCTTATGATGAACACAGAAAACTCAGAAGACAGAGGGAGGTAGAAGCCACAGGTCCCTGCCAGGGAAGGTGGTTCCGTACTGCCCTGTGGGCTCTTTTGAGGAAACCTTGGGAGATTTGGGACCAGTGACTGTGGATGGTGGGTGACTCATTGAGGTTTAGGATTTTATTTTTTAAAGTCCACACATTTAAGTACTTTTATCAAACTCTCTTTATGATGCCGAGACCTCACTTTGATCAAGAGGCAACATGGGGTGATTATAGCACTTTGACTCAACCCTGAGGCTTATTTTTCCTTTTTCTAGGCCCTCACATCCTGTCATTGGACTTGCCCTTTCCCAGTTCCTAATAAGATTTAATCTAGTGGGTCACGATTTGGTTGTTCCTCAGTAAAGCAAGAGTTCACCTCACATACTAACTCATTTTGTTTTGTTTTCTTTGACCTAATTCATTTATTGAATGAAGCAAGCTATAAATCAATATATCAATAAGAGTGTGTGCATTTATGTATGTATACATATATATATGTGTATATACAAAATTTCAACAGTAACTCCAATGTGTAAATAATCAGAGAAAGGCAAGATGGCCTGCTTCTTAATGAAAGTATGGTTCTTCTTATCTAGACTGTTAAAATCACATCTTTGAAGTTTTTCTTCTTTTCATATGTCAAAACTATAGAAACTCAACCCAGAATTGCGTTTCCTGGAGTTTAGGTTTTATTCACTACATGTAACAGTCTCACTTGTCTTATGAGAGTTTTAGTGGGTGGGAAAAACATTGTGTTTGATGACTGTATGCTTTGAAGGACAAAATGGATTAAGTCTCCTGCAAGATAACAGAGCTCTGCTCATTTTAGTCAACCTAAAATTCTGCCAGTGTCTGCTTGCCTTCTAATGAGATTTCAGGTCATGGCTGACCTTGCTTTAGTAGCATCTCTTCCTCTGAGTAACAGAACTACCCAGAAATTCTAGAATCCACACACAATTTGTTTGTGAACGCTTATGACCAGTAAAGTTTAGCTCTAGCTTGTAATTATATAAACTCATCATGTTCACAAATCCCTGGGGCTCAGTGGTAAAGTCAGCCATTGTTTAAGGCATAAGTTTGCGTTTAGATACAACATAGCAAAGATTTTCCTTAAGATGAAGTACTAATCCCATTAAACATCTATTTTTTTCTCTTGGCTTTCTGTTTTACTCTCTTTTAGTGCCTTTAGCTTATAGTCTTCTTAATTTCTGTTAGTAATACCTTCTAATTTAAACATGCAAATGAAAATTCATTCTTTAAAATTTTGTAAAAAATTTGATTAAGCAGTGGTGTGATAGAGGAGAAAAGTTGCCATTAGCAGTATCAGTGTGCCCACAACTTACAACAATGAAACGTAATTTTCAGTTGCAGCAGACTTTCCGCTGTGGAAAATCCCATGGACAGAGGAGCCTGGTGGGCTGCAGTCCATGGGGTCCCTAGGAGTCAGACACAACTGAGCGACTTCACTTTCCCTTTTCACTTTCATGCATTGGAGAAGGAAATGGCAACCCACTCCAGTGTTCTTGCCTGGAGAATCCCAGGGACAGGGGAGCCTGGTGGGCTGCCATCTATGGGGTCGCACAGAGTTGGACACGACTGAAGCAACTTAGCAGCAGCAGCAGCAACATAGCTTGTGTACTCTCCACGCTGACAGGTTACCTCCTCACTGGGCTGAGTGGGTACCCCAAGGCAGGGAGGAGTCAGACAATGCCTATAAAAGAAAAAAGGGAGAAAGTGTTCTCCATCACATGAAAATGCTTAGCTGTGGATTTGGGATGTTTGGTTTCTATTAAATTCTTCACTTTCCACCCCTTTGTTTCTGCACTCACTTTAGCTGACTGTTACTGAGTTACTCCCACTAATGATACCGTATCCAGGTTCCAAGAAAAACAGCAAGTAAGGGAAAAAGGAAAATAGTTCAGAATTCCAAGAGGAAGATCCCAAGGAGGGAACTTAACAACCAGTTTCCCACTTGCCTCAGGCTAGAAGTTTCTTTCTTTCTTTCTTTCTTTTTTGAACAATAGTCACACTTCTCTCTTCCTCTCCTCCTTCAGTCACACCCCACAGATATTTGTGCTCATAGATACCCTAACTATAGAGTCATCCTACCCTTTTTTTTTTTTTTTCCACAATAGCGCCAAAATATCACCAGGCCAAAGTTAATTTCTATAACTATTTACCACTCAGTGGACTGTTAGATGGGCTTCCCAGGTAGCACTAGTGGTAAAGAACCTACCTGCCAGTTCAGGAGACTCAAGAGAAGCAGGTTAGATCCCTGGGTCAGAAAGATCCCCTGAAGGAGGGCACAGCAACACACTCCAGTATTCTTGCCTTGAGAATTCCATGGACAGAGGAGCCTGGTGGGATATAGTCCATAGGGTCACAAAGAGTCGGCCATAGCTGAAGCAACTGAGCATGCACTCACACGCGTGTGCTCAACTAGAATGGTGTTTCTATTGTGTAAAACTTGACGATAAATGTTTGGTTTCAAAGATGGATAATCCAGATTCTATATGGTAGATTATTGGCTGGGGAAAAATTGTAGAAAACAAAACCCTTCCAGCTTTCTAACTCTGATGTTGCTGCTTTGTGTGACCTTGTGAAAGCTCTCAGAGCTCTTCACCACCTGTTGAAAACAATTCAGTGGCTATTTACCAGCTTCATTTTGAAGAGTAGACCGTTAAAGGAACTTTCATAGCACATTGGTAAAAATAATTTATTAGACTGTTAAACAATGACATGCTAAAGTCTCTTGGGTGAACTTCTTAGCTATACATAGCAAATATAACCACTAAACATTTCGTGGATGAGATCAACACTGTTTGAATCCAGGCCACATGTTTTCACATAAATTACATCCATTAATGGCAACAGTAACTTTCAGAGGTGGGTCTTATTTGAACCCCTGTTGGCAGATGAGGAAAGTAAGGCCCACAGAGGGGAAAGAACTTGCTCCAAGTTACAAGTCTATTACTTAGGGAAGCTGACCCACTGAAAAACAGTTCTGGCCTCATTTGAAAACCCAATGTCTTTTGATTGACCATATTGTTCTGTGGCAGACGCCTGTCTGTGGACCTTCTGGAAAATAGCTTAGCAATATCACCAGAGAAAATAAGCAGATTCCCTGTTAGTTAGCAAGCTGGGGAAGTACACGGAGTGCCCAGTGAGTATCAAAGACCTTTCTCTGAGAAACCCTTCCTGTTCATGTTCAGACTATGACCTGTACTTTGGCCATGTCAGCAGATCTTTTTGTGTTTTCTCAAAATTTCACAAGGAATTTGAAGTGACCCTTTTTCTCGGGGCCACTCTTGTCCTGTGGGATTTTTTTCTGTGAGTTAGGGAAAGATGCTTCTCTGGGCAGGTATATTAGGAGAGATGCCTCACATCTCACATATTAGGCAGGTGAATTAGAACTGCAGACTGTGGAACTTGGTGAATGGATAGAGCTTCTGTGCAAAGCCAGAGCCAGCCCTTCCTTTGCCAATGGCACAGCCCTGGCCCTCCTTTGGTTGAGTTACACCACTACCTCAAAAGCAGATGTACCAATCAGATGAGAGTACTTTGCTGCCAATAAAAATCATACAACCTTTGGGTTTTGCTTCCATCATTATTACTTTCTTCTACATATTCTAATTACAGGTCTTTAGGAAAAAAAATTTTTTTGCACGAGTAAAAAATATTAACATTTTCTACAATCAGAGCTAATGCAAAACAGCCAAAGAAACATTTTAATCACAATATAGCTGTTGAAATGCCATTCTTAGTGAATTAGATTAGGACACGTGGATTAGAACATGCTGATCTATTTGCACACAGGGGATGCCCAGATAAATGTGATAACAATTCTGCCCTGAAGATACTCACAGACGAGTGAGGAGAACATCCGCAGAAACAAATGATTGCAGAATGGTGGGGAGTACGTTAGTACAGGAATGTACAGAATTTTATGGGAGTTTAAAGGAAGAAACACCTTAACTGGCTGGTCTAAATCCTTTTGAAAAGTCTAGAAATGAGGAAATAAAAGTATATCTGATGGCTTCAAGAGTTAGTAGTCACTGGCAACACCTTGGAGAGTAGTTTAAGTTGGGGAGAGGTCTAGTTCAGGGGGTTATAAAAGCTCAGAAAACTAGTGCAGACTACTATCAAAATTTTGGACAAGAAAGACACAGAAATGGGGAGAGAGACGGGAAGAAGGGGAAGAAACCCAGCAGTTAGTGAAGAAAACTAAAAACTTTTAAACACAGGGAGTATACCCCAAAGGAAGTGTCTAGAGATAGGACTTGAAGACTGCATGAAGGACATTCCTTCCCCCAAGTAAGGAGGGGGGTGAAGGAGGATGGAGCCAATCTTGTAGAGACTAGGGAGTTAGAAGGGGAACACAAGGCAGTTTGGTCTCATGCCTTCTGTTTTCTTTGGGAGGTAGAGTTCAAGATCAGCATAAGATCTCAGAAGGAGGGTCATGGAAAGGGAGGTGAAACAGCTGAGTCAAGTTACTGGACAGTTTCCGTGGGAATTGGAAAGGCTTCGGAAGGTGGAAGTGTCAGAGTGTCCAGTGAATTGGAAAGAGTTGATGATGCTAAATAAATATGTGGAGTCAATGAAGGATGTTTTACTCTGCTTTGAAAATTACTCACATAAAGTATTATGTTAAGAAAAGGGACAGCTGTGTGACAGAAATGAAGCAATCCTTAATTACTAAATTAGAAACTGTTTTGTAATTAGCATTTTTCCTGTTGATTGTGTTTTGGGAATTCCAAAGAATGCAGAACTGACGTTATCATTGTTGTCTTTTCCTTGGTGGTGGTGGAAGCTGTATTATGAACATGTCAACTAGACTGTAATTCCAGTTTCATGACCTGATTTTGGATTGTGAGATTTTCTGAGCTACCTGGAAATAACTCTGGGGTGAAAAACAGAAGTTCTAAGATTTGCACCTTGAATTTTATCTTCAAATGAATAAGAATCACAGTGGGAAGAAAAGGCAAAATGATTCAACTTTGCCCACTTTTTACTAGGAGCCTACCTGTCTGTGGTTTATGTTGTAACGTCACGCATCCGTATAGATGTAACTTGCCTTTACAAAGATTTCTTCAAAATCCTTCTGAAGTTGACTTGGAAGTGTCACCAGTCTCTGAGAAACTTACCGAAAGCAACAAAACATCATATGACTTTAGCCAGAACCAGTATAGCCTAGTTTAAATATTTATAAATTTAAATTCTCTTTTATGTTTCCATGATACCTGAGGTGTAAGGGGGGGGGGATACAAATATAAGATGTAAATTAAGGGAACATTTTAAGTAATGTTATGATTTTTTTAGATCATAATTATAAACCCTATCATGTACGATGAGTTTGGGAGATGAAGTTATGAATTCCTTTTATCTCTTCTCATTACCAGAACTTTCTCCCAGTTTAGCAGAATTTCTTCTTTAATATGCTTGGTTTCCAGTGCTCAAAAATATTTTGTACAGGGCTTTTTTGTGGGTATTCTGCTTCAGCTCCAAAGCTCTAAATAAGGTCCTGAGCAGTCCTAGTCACTTATAAGGAAACTTCATTATGCCCTCCCTTTTAGTTCATGTTTTTCTTAAATCTGAAGATGAGGGCATTGAACTGAATAATCACTATGGTGCCACACACAAAAAAATACCTACTGTTCTAAAGATTGCCTTATCAGTTTACTCATTTCTGGCTTGTCTAAGTATAACTGACCTTCAGTTAAATGGAATACTGTGAAATATGCATTGATCCATAAGCTACTCTAGGGCTGAAGTGTGATGTTTTTCTGAAAAAAATAAAAGCCCCTCCTGCAGAAAATCCTTAGTCTCTCAGCCTTAGGTATTTGGCTTAATTCCTTCTACATGAAACTTTTAAATAGCAGCCTTGTTCATGGGTAAGATGGCAACTTTATGTTTATTAATGCTGATATCACCAGTAATTGGCCACTCTGCAACAAGAGGAACTTGCTCAACCAGGGATGGAACCCACGGCCTCTGTAGTGAAAGCACAGGGTCTTAACTACTGGACCACCAGGGAAGTCCAAATCACCAGTAATTGAGAAAATATGTCTTAGGTACCATTTTTGTGTCCATTATATTCCAAACTCTTCTCTTGGTCGATGTTCTCAAGCTTATCCTTGTTCATCCAGCCTCTGTCTAGTCTAAGAAATGACATGGAGTGAAGTTCTCAGTATGAGATATGTAGTTTTGAGTTTCTTCGTGTATGAGTGCTTACTTACTGCATTTAAAACAAATTGGCAACATGATGGAGCAGCTGTTGATGCTTTAGAGAAGAAACTTTGACAAGTTGATAGTGGGCAAATCGGTAAGACACCAGGGTCACTAAGAGTAGTGGAAGAGACCTCTTACACGTCATAAAGTATGGCATCGGAGTCTTGGGAATTGAGTTCTAAAAGAAAAAAAAAAACAATTGGAAAAAAATCACATTTTCTAGAAAGTAATCCAGGCAAGTTTAGTTTTGAGAATGTAAAATCTTCTGGTGGATCAGGATGTCACCATTTTAAAGACGGATAACATTTGGCCAGGCCTTCCTGCAAATCTTGCTTCCAGGACCTTTCTGTGACCAAGCTAACCTGTGAGACTTCATGGTAACAGATCACATTCCCTTCTCTTCATAATAGTAGCTATCTGGACCGCTTTGTTCTACTTTCTATCCTGAGCTCTGGCACAGTACTACCACCCACAGGTGGAAGTGAAAGTTGCTCAGTCGCATCTGACTCTTTGTGACCCCATGGACTATAAAGTCCATGAAATTCTCCAGGACAGGATACTGGAGTGGGTAGCCTTCCCCTTCTCCAGGGGATCTTCCCAACCCAGGGATCTAACCCAGGTCTCCCATGTTGCAGGCGGATTCTTTACTAGCTGAGCCACAAGGGAAGCCCAAGAATACTGGAGCGGGTAACCTATCCCTTCTCCAGCGTATCTTCCCGAAGCAGGAATCAAACTGGGGTCTCCTGCATTGCAGGCAGATGGTACTCTATAAATTTTTCCTCAACTAATGAGTATATGCAAAGAAAAGGATGAACAAAAAATTATATAGTTGGGTGTTATTTAATTAAGCAACCTGCTTTATTCAAATGATGTTACTGTGCCATGTGTTGAGATGAAGCAAGGGAACTTATGCTATTAAAATAATAAAGATAATAATAAATATGTGAGATGTTAATGCCAGGTATAGATTAAACTTTTTATATACAGTGTCTCATTTAATCCTCCCCCAAATTCATGACAAGGGTGTGTTACCTACTTCCTAAGATGGGTAACCTTGGGTAAAGTATCTAACCTCTTTTTGTGTTTCAGTTTTCCTCCTTGTGAAGTAGGTTTAATAAATAGTGCTCACTTCTTTGGGTGACATGAAGATTAAATGAGAGCACTTGCCACCCAATAAGGAACCAGTGAATTCTGGCTTTCGTTATTGTGGCGATTAGGAGAGTAGCTGTGAAAGGCTAACCAGGTTGCCTAAGGAAATCTGCTTGTTTAGCGGCAGGCCTCTTTTAACCTAGGTCTTCTCAGTTCTCGATTGCTTGGAGGACTGGCTGCCTGCTTTTTGTGTATCATATATTTGGAACCCTTCAGCATGTGCTAGAAAAGCATCTTGGGCTGAGTTTGAATTATGGGGAATAATGCATTTCTCCTCGTCTCTCTAACCTCAATAAAAATCACCTACCCTTAGAAAACTTCTAGAAATTTCCATAAAAATTGTTATCTTGAACATAAATACTTCCCACACATCTTGGTTTCTGATACTCAGGAGAGTTTAACCGCGTCTGCAGAGGCAGCCATCCTGCTGAACCATGTTTATCTATACAATCCAAATGCCATTCTTCCAAATCAACTCCTTATCTAAGGTACTCATTATTTCTTTAAAACCAGTAACCAGTTTATTCAATTTATGGACAGGAATCTTTCTTTCCTTGAAGATGTCTATGTTTTCTCTTTCTGGGAAGACAATACTGGGTAAATTAATCTATAGCTGGTCCATATCTTTATTTATATGTCCATTTCTTCACTAATGATATTTATATTACATTTTAATTATTTTTTCACAGTACATGACACAGTTCTCAGACATAACCAAGGCTCCATGTATGGGTCTTCTCTCCTCTTTTCATACATCTTATACTCTCAAGCTAGGCTCCAAAATAGTCCTCTCCTCCATGCCTCTTCTTTTGCCTGGAAAATGTATTGACTCTGTATTTTATACCATGAAGGCTTGCCAGGTGACACAGTGGTAAAGAATCTGCCTGCAAATGCAGGAGGTGCAAGAGATGCAGGTTTGATTCCTGGATCTGGAAGATCCCCTGGAGTAGGAAATGGCAACCCACTCCAGTATTCTTGCTTGGAAAATTCTATGGACAGAGGAGCACAGGATCATAAAGAGTTGGACACAGTTGAGCAACTGAACGCATACATTGTACACCATACTGAGGCAGCCTGCTCAACCGGGTTCTGCCTTTCTAGTCTAAAGCATGCAAATCAGCTTCTGTTAGTATTAACGTTACCTTCCTTCCTATTCCGGCATACATATCCTTATGCATATCCTTGCTTGTGTTTGTGCTTAGTTGCTCAGTGTGTCTAACTCGTTGCAAACCCATGGACTGTAGCCTGCCAGGCTCTTCTGTCCATGGGGATTCTCCAGGCAAGAATACTGGAGTGGGTTGCCATGCATTCTTCCAGGGGAACCACCCAACATGGGGATCAAATCCAGGTCTCCTGCATTGCAAGCAGATTCTTTACTGTCTGAGCCACCAACGCTCAGAAATACAACCATCTTTCAGGGTATGTTGGAGAAGGAAACAGCAACCCACTCCAGTATTCTTGCCTGGAGAATCTCATGGACGGAGGAACCTCATAGTCTACAGTCCATGGGGTCGCAAAGAGCTGGACACGACTGAGCGACTTCGCTTTCACTTTTAAGGGTAGGTATACCCTTAAATACATCCATCTTTAATATTTTTCTTCTCAAATTATTAGGCATTTTTAAAATATACTGTGGTGGCTCAGATGGTAAAGAATCAGCCTGCAATGCAGCAGACCCAGGTCCGATCGCTGGGTTGGGAAGATCCGCTGGAGATGGGAATGGCTACCCACTCCAGTACTCTTGTCTGGGAAATCCCATGGACTGAGGAGCCTTTGGGCTGTGGTCCATGGGGTCACAGAGTTGGACGTGAGTGAGCAATTGAGCCTGAGCATGAGTGCTGGGCACGCAAAATTTAGGAAGTAATTGTCATCTTTGAATATCTTACTTGAATATGTACTTAACTCTCCATGTGCAATTGTTTAGTTTTTTTTTTTTTTAATCAGGAAATATATTTTATCAGACCTATTTCCTATGGATTACTTTTAGATTCATAAGTTGCCTCTGATTTTGGCAAACATATTAAGTCATGAACCCAAACTTTCTAGCTGTGTGACCCTGACAAGTTGTTTAACCTACATGTACCTCGGTGTCCTCACCTGTAAAATGGAGTTTATAATAGTTTTTACTTGATAGGCTGTTGTGAGAATGGAATGTTGTAACATATGTAAAGTGCATTGAACAGGCCTGGTGCGCGGATGCTCTACCATGCTTAGTTGTCACTGGAGCTGTTGTGCATCCTGTTGGGTTGAGCTCCCTCAGAAGCAGACCTCAAGAGAAGGACTTGAGTAATAATAGTTTACTCCAGGAAACACTGGGGAGGGGGGCATATGATGGCGGTGGAAAAGTAAGACAGGAAAGGGGAGAAAGGGCACACAGGGTGCACTAATGATCAGGTAACTGAAATAGGCACCTGAGCCCGAGTCCTGCTGGGGACCTCTCGGAGATGATATAGAACTTGCTTCAGAGTTATCCTCTTCATGAGGACACTGCAGGATTTATCCTCTAACTCCCATCTTCATTGGCTGATGGATGCTCCTAGGAATAAATTCCTGGTATTCCACTCTGACCTGCATGCAGGCAAAGCCTTAGGTAGAGCATTTACACATTACACATGCTTATACTAGGGTTCCATCAGCATGTTACTGCCGAGGGGATGTGGACATAGCTCTGACAGCCTTTGCTACAGAACTATGAACAGAATTCTCTAGGGCTTTCTTGCAATTCTATTTTGCCTGGCCAAGTACCAGACATCCATAAATCTTTGTGGAATGAGGGAGTGATTGAGTACCTGGATTTCTTCTACTTGACCTTCAAAGCTGTTTGTAATTATGTCTGACTCTGTCTTTGATTCTCATGATTTCAATTTCACGATTCCCTCTTCTTTAATTGTATCTGTCTTCTCACTGTACCCAGACACATCCATTTGATTTCCTTACGTGGGATGCTCTGCCCTCATGGGATACTCTAACTCAGCCCTACTCATTCTTCAAGTTCCCCCCAGCCTCCAACATTTCCTTTCTTCCTTGAAACCTTCTTTAAACTCAGCTCACTTCTCTGAAGTCCCATTAACACAAAAAGACTACACATTCTCGTGTTTGATTATTTGCTGACCGGTGAGGTTCTATAATCAATGCAGATTTCAAGGCTAAGCAAAACATCCAGGTCTTAAGTACCTCTTGCCTATTTCACAAACTTGAGCACATCATATGTAGCAAGTACTATCAAATTTGGAGTTAAGACAGCCATGATTACATCCTTGTGGTTTTAGTCATGAGCTGTATATGACCTTGTTGTTGTTTAGTTGCTAAGTTGTGTCTGACTCCCTTGTGGCGTTATGGATGGTAGCCCACCAGGTTCCTCTGTCCATGAGATTTCCCAGGCAAGAATACTAGAGTGGTTGACATTTCCTCCTCCAAGGAATTTCCTGACCTAGGGATCGAACCTTCATCTCCTGCATTGGCAGGAGGGTTCCGTACCACTGAGCCACCAGGGAATCCCATGTGACCATGGGAAACTTTAATTTACTTACATCTCTTTTTCCTATCATCTGGAAAATGTAGCTAATGACCTTATATCATATTGGTTAAAGATTAAGCGAGATATTTTATGTAAAATGCTTAGCACAGTGCTTCTCAAGAAGTTGGTCTTTAATCTGTAGAATCTGACAGATTCTTTTGATTTTGCAATAATAAATATCTTAGACTTTTCTCATTATGCTTCTTTAGTTTTTCATTTTGCAATCACTTTGATTTTTAGTTGTTTTAAAAAAATGTTTAGTGACATCTTGAGACAAAGATTAATATTTGAAATGTTGAAAATTTTAGAATTTTATATGAAAAGTAATTTCTCAGTTGAACCTTTGCAATAAATATGCTGTTGTTTCATATTTTATTTAAAGTATCAATCATATTTATTAGTTAAGGTGAATTGAAAACTTGAAAGTCCTTTGCATAGTAGAATGAAGTTCTGCTTTATCATGAAAGAACATCAAGGACTATTTTATATATTCATGATTTTTTGATCAGTGCATAGACTGAAAAATTAACTTCAACTTTAGCATTTTAAGTTTTAGTGCTGTAGTTCTCTGGTGGAGATGATGAGGGTTAGGAAAGGTGTCTTTGGGGAAAATAATTGTAACATGTATTAGAAAGTCCTTCAAGAATTTGTGCAAAAGCCATTCCGCCCTCATCTTATCATCCCAGTAATAAGGACTATCAGAATTTGATAGTGAGGAAGGGATGGATGGGAAGAGGAGATGGCATGTGCATTCTACTTAAGTTATTTGAAAGATATGGTACCTGATCTCTTAAAAGGGACCTATTCTTTAAAGCCGTATTAAACTGAGTTCAGATTCAACTCTGATAATGACTGGCTCATTCTGAGCAAATGATCTGACTTTTCTGAGTATCATTTTTCTCATTCAAAAAAGGAAAATGCAGTAGTACCAATATCTTATTTATTTGTTGGTTTAAATTTTGCCTTGTTCTAGGAAGCATTCAACGTGGCAGCAAAGGTGTATAACATACAGGGGAGAATGGTGAGGGCAAGCCAAAGGGAAATGAAGAACGTGTTGATAACTCACATGTTCTTCTAATGAGGTGAGGGAAATTATGTTACCTTCACAAATGGCACCGAAATCTTGGGAAAGAGAAATGCCTTTGCTGGGAGAAATACTTTAAAGATGCCTTTAGGGTGAAGAAGAGAGTCATTGAAGATTTGGCTGTCCATGGGTGCTCAAGTGCTCCAAGGGGGAATTAACTAGGATGGTGGAGAAGAGGAAGAGAGATTAGAAGTGAGGAGAGGAAGAGAATCCTGGCAAAGGCTGCAAACTGTGTGGACTCAGTCCATACACAGACCCCTCCGCACTGACAGAAAGGAAAAAAAAAAAAAAGACCACCAATGTCTGTATGTCTGATTTCAAACCTCAGGAGGGCTTGAAGTTAGTTATTCTGGTAGTGTTGATGGTATGCAAATCAAAAGGAGCAAAGAGTTGTATATTCACAAGAGAGGTCAATAAGCCCCACCCCAAGAAATAATCACATATCAAAGGGTTAGTTTGGAAACAGCTCACGTTTGTCCAATCTTCAGGGAAAAAGAGAGCCTTCCAGCTTCTAGGAGTTTAACAGACTATGATATCCAAAGAGATATATTCAGAGAGAATATAAAATTCTTAACAAAGCTTCCTAGAAGCTGGTGTAAATCAGGAAACTTATGTACAAATCCCAGTGTCCATTAGATATAAACTCAGTGGTTCAGAGGATGCACATCTGTTTCTGATGCTAAGATCCAAAGGAAATTTGTCCTAAGTATCTGGATACAGAGGAATGAGATATATAAAAATCAGAGCACCCTGATATACTTAGGTTGTCTAGTGTATCTTAGTTCCCTCTTGTCCCTTTCTTTCCTCACAAGTTTCTGTGAGGATTGAAGTATTTATATATTGGAAGCTCTTTGGCAATCATAAATACTATTATTACTTTGACTTCCCCTGTGGCTCAGATGGTAAAGAATCTGCCTGTGATACAGGAGACCTGAGTTCATATCCCTGTTACTTAATAATCCAAAGAGAGTTGTATACCAGATTTTATTAAAATTTCATTATATACTATTGAAAATATTGAAGTGTTCATAAAAGGGTAATCTGAAAAAAAAATATGTTCTTTATGAAAAAAATCTATGTCTTTTCACATTACTGTCTTGGAGTACGATATTTCCCCACACTTTGAGGCCTCTAAAGGTGTCATAGGCCATCATAACACCAGGTTGAGAATCCTGAGTCCTGCCATTTGTAATGGCAGCAGTAGTGTAGGGTGATGTAGGGTTGTGTGATTCTTAAGAAGATCTACGTCTCAGAAGCAAATGTTCTTGAGTTTGTACATGACTATTGTTGTGTAAGAGCAGAGGTTTAAGTCAAGCTTCTGAGCGAGGTTGCTCCCAATTGGGTCTGTCAATTCATGTCATTCACAAGATTGCTTTCCTGTGCCTGAAATGTTTCAAGTGCAAATTCATATGATTAGGAAAATGAGAACCTTGAAAACGCTTATGAAGTAACAAGCATCCTGGAAAGAAGATGTAGACAAATGCCAAGGCTTCTGGAAATTTTGAAATTTTTTACGTTTATGAGATCATGTCCAAAAAGTTGTTTTTCAAGAACGTGTGATATGACTGCCATTTATTTCCCCCCAGTACAGTTTCTTTAGTGGTTAGATTACTACATAAACCCAGAAAGAACAGAATTCTAGAATATAAGATATAAAAGCTCCATAGATTTTTCCACTTTTTATCATTTCTTCATTTTTTCCCACCTAGGTGAATTGGCTATTGGAGAAGGAAATGGCAACCCACTCCAGTGTTCTTGCCTGGAGAATCCCAGGGACGGCGGAGCCTGGTGGGCTGCCGTCTCTGGGGTCGCACAGAGTCGGACACGACTGAAGCGACTTAGCAGCAGCAGCAGCAGCAGCAGCAGGTGAATTGGCTATTAAATATTGAAACTAAGATTTTGATTCTAACACTAGAATAGTGTTTGAATTAGCCATAAGTAAAAGATCTTTGATTGACAGGTGAGCCCATTTGTATCAAGCATCTTTACCTTAAGAAAAATCTACTCCTTTGAAAGCAATAACATCAAAAGCATTTTGAAGATTATGGTCATTTCCCCCCTTCCTCAGCTCAGAATCTATTTTTATTCAGCCTCATCACAGGCATCTCCTTTGGGTAATCTGAGTTGCATGATTTCCTCACTCCTTCTGTATCCTTAGTGTCTTCTGAGCTTCAGTCAAGACCAGCGAAAGATAAAAGAAAATAAAAAGGTTTTATTTCCAGGGAAATGGCTTTTCAGGACCTGATTCTTCACGCCTATTCATCACTGCTAAGTGCTCCGAAACTGCTGAGTGCAGTATTCAGGAAGCAGCTAGTACATCCGTCTTACGTCTATTGTTCTTAAACTGAGGTCCCTGGTGCCTTTCACACTGTATTTTGTGCATTAACAAAATGATGTATATAGGAGCCTTTATGTCTAGTGTGGGGAAAAAAATCCCCTTCATTCCTATGTTACCTTAAAAAAAAAACCTCAAAATACTTAAGGGAGAAGCAAATTGTTGTTTCATATATGCTTTAGTGCATAAGAGGAGTACATGTGTGTACCTGTTTCTTCGACATTTGGGTAAATTAGCTTGTAAAAAAAACAGCATCATTTCTCTTGTAAGAAACTAAAAATTAGGTATTTTTATGGCTTTTTCCTTTGCTAATTTATTCAAATGTAGTCTTGACTAATCTATTATTTTGTTAACATGTCTACTTGATTAATATGTTTTTCCTCTCCTCTGATTCTGATCTACAAATCCTACAGCCATTAATTGTATTATTTAATCTAAGTCCACTATAAATAAATTCCTTAAGACTAATGTTATTCATCTTTCTTGATTAAAGATACCAATAATATCACTAAGTAGCTTCTTTCAGATAGGAATTTGGCTGGCATTAGTTACCTTTTTTTGTTGTTTCCTTTTGGAGATTTGTCATTTTTTTGGCATATTTATCAGTGTTGTGTATTCCTGAAAGCATTAATGTTTAAAATATCTGTATCTTGGTCACTAGAATTGATAGAGCTGAACCAGGTGGATCAATGACAGGAGTTTGAAGTGCGTTTCAAGGAAATCTGTCACCTTTATTGTCCTTTTAATCCAACACAGTTTTCACAATTTAAAAATGAAATTTTATATATAATTTTATATATTTTCTATGAAATGAGAAAAATATATTCTTTGGCACCTGAATTTTAAAGTGCTCTTGAAGTATTCATTGATTAATTCTGTATGACATCAGTATTTATTAGCCAGGCAGTGATATTTCTCATGGAGATACATTTGCTTTAAGATACCAGAAAATACCAAGATATAAAATATGGAGATTAAAGAGTACTCTCTTTTATGTTCAGTCTTGGTTTTATGTCTGTATAGCAAGAACAAACAAAGGAGGTGTGTGGTTTTTTTTTATAGTTTTGTTTTTGGCTTTTTATTTCAGAATAAGAAAAGGATGGAAGGTGTGCCATCTGAGAGAACCTCTGGCTGTGCCATCACAGTAGGGCTGTGATACATGAATACTCAGAGCCCCTAGGGGGCCAAGTGTGATATTCATGGACAAATAAGAATGTGCTAACCTCATTCACAGTAATCACAGATAATGTAGTATTTGTATCCACCATCCTGTTTTGAAGGCAAAATATGGAACCTATTTTGAAGATTTCACATAACAATGTGGGTTACATTAATAGAGCTAGAATGACCCAGAATAAAGAGGCAATGAGTGCACTCCACCCTGCATCATTGAGACCTCAGCAGGAGTGATGTGCTCCCTTCTGGGCTGCAGACATCCAGGAGAGGACTCAGAGGAGAGTGGCAAGGATGGAAGCAAACTTGTACCTCGTCATATATAAAGCAATTGAAGAACTGCAGTTGTTTAAGAGAAGAAAGAAAATGATGCAGTCATAATTGAAGGACAGGTGCTTAGATGATACTACTTCTTTGTACCTGCAAACCTGACATGTAGCTGCTGCTGCTAAGTCGCTTCAGTCATGTCCGACTCTGTGTGACCCCATATATGGCAGCTCACCAGGCTCCGCTCCTCCCGTCCCTGGGATTCTCCAGGCAAGAACACTGGAGTGGGTTGCCATTTCCTTCTCCAGAAATGTAGTAGTAAGAGAGAGTTAAAGAATGCATATGGATATTCTCATAGTCAGAAGAATCATTTCATGTGATATAGTCTGGTCCAAATGGGGAAGTTTTAGTTGCTCATTCATGTCTGACTCTTTGCGACCCCATGGACCGTAGCCCACCAGGCTCCTTTGTCCATGGAATTCTCCGGGCAAGAATACTGGAGTGGGTCAGTTTAGTCGCTCAGTTGTGTCCGACTCTTTGCGACCCCATGAATCGCAGCACCCCAGGCCTCCCTGTCCATCACCAACTCCTGGAGTTGACTCAGATTCACGTCCATCGAGTCCGTGATGCCATCCAGCCATCTCATCCTCCGTCATCCCCTTCTCCTCCTGCCCTCAATCCCTCCCAGCATCAGAGTTTTTTCCAATGAGTCAACTCTTCGCATGAGGTGGCCAAAGTACTGGAGTTTCAGCTTTAGCATCATTCCTTCCAAAGAAATCCCAGGGCTGATCTCCTTCAGAATGGACTGGTTGGATCTCCTTGCAGTCCAAGGGACT
>SJYT01020336.1:0-165390 GCA_006410635.1 Cephalophus harveyi | reverse complement strand
AGGGTGGTGTCATCTGCATATCTGAGGTTATTGATATTTCTCCCGGCAATCTTGATTCCAGCTTGTGTTTCTTCCAGTCCAGCGTTTCTCATGATGTACTCTGCATATAAGTTAAATAAGCAGGGTGACTGGAGTGGGTAGCCATTCCCTTTTCCAGGGGATCTTCCCCACCCAGAAACTGAACTCAGGTCTCCTTCATTGCTGGCAGATTCTTTATTGTCTGAGCCACCAGGGAAGCCCAGATGGGGAAGTAGGGATGAACAAGTGAACCTTGTTTGCTAGGATCAAAAATTGTAAGCAAATGGTAACATTTTATCAGTTTGCCGAAATTCATTTTTTTTCTGGTTGGTGAAAAAGTTGTCTTTCTTCCCTAGTTTGCCTTCTGTTTTTTTTTTTTAATATCTTAGAACACCAAACCAAACCATTCTTGACTCTTTTCTTTATCTTTTTGAAAGATACATCCATATAGGGAATACACATCCCTTGTTTTAGTAAATTATAGTAAATTTTTCTTTAAATGAGTTTAGCAATTCCCTAACAATCTAACCTGGCTTTAACTGATGGTGTATAATGTGATCTAATATTTTCTAAAAAAGTATAAAGAAAGAAATTAGTCATAGAGCTTAATAAATAAAGGATGCTGTGTATTTTTGTTTAACATAATTAACTATTTGATTATGTCAGTAAGAAGAGGATTTACTATTTAATCTTACCAATTACAATTAAATTTATAGACTTGTAGGGTTTCTTTAAAATCAACATTTTAGTTTGAAACAGTTTTGGACTTACGGAAACTTTCCTCTGTTGTCCCCCACTTTCCTCTCTTATTAACATCATACATGAGTATGATATTCTTGTTATAATTAATGGACCAATACTAAAAGAGTACTGTTAGCTAAAGCTCATGCTTTATTTATATTTCCTTGAAGGTGAAGTTGCTCAGTCGTGTCCGACTCTTTGCGACCCCATGGACTGTAGCCTACCAGGCTCCTCTGTCCACAGGATTTTCCAGGCAATAGTACTGGAGTGGATTGCCATTTCCTTCTCCAGAGGATCTTCCTGACCCAGGGATCGAACCCGGGTCTCCCGCATTGTAGACAGACGCTTTACCGTCTGAGCCCTATTCTAGGGCCTCATTCAGAATAGCGCATTACATTTAGTTGTGATATTTTGTTAGATTCCTCTTGGCTGAGACAGTTCCTCAGATTTTCTTTGTTTTGATGAACTAGACAGTTTGAAGGAGTATTGGCCAGGTATTTTGTTGAATTTTCCTCAACTGGGATTTTCTGATGTTTTTCTCCTGTTTGGAGGAAGAACACCACAGAGGGTAAAGTGCCATTTTCATTATACTATCAGAATGACTTATTGTTATTCATATTAACCTTGATCACCTGGCTGAGGTGGTTTTGTTGTGTTTTTTCACTGTAAACCTGTCATGTTTTTATTTTTTATTTTTTTACTGTGTACTTATTTTTCTACCTTATTTGCATACTGTTATCTTTGAAAGGAAGCCTCTATGTACGGCTCATGCTTACGGAGGAAGGAATTATGCTCAACGCCCTTGTAGATACAGTATCTCCATGAAGTATTTGGAATTCTTCTCCACAGGAGTATCTCTTCTCCATTTATTTAATCGTTTATCTAGTCATTTGTGTACATCAGTATGGACTCATGAATATTATTTTCTACTTCAGGTTATAATTTAATACTGTGTTGTGGCTCAAATTGTTCCAGCTGTGGCCACTGGGAGTTCTTTCAATTGGCTCTAGTTACTCTTTGACATGTTCCAACACTGTGAGATTTTTGTTTTCTTAGCATTTAATTACTGTCTGGCATTACAAGATGATGCAGGCTTATCTTAGACATTTTCTTCCCCAGTCATAGATTCAACCATTTTCCCAAGGATCCCTGGTTCCTTTCATTGGAGAATGGTATTTAAAACCAAGATTTGGGTGTTAAGTAGTCTCATTGCTAGGACTTCACTGGTGTCTCAGTGATATAGAATCTTCCTGCCAGTGCAGGAGACCCAGGTTCCATCTCTGGGTTGGGAAGATTTCTTAGAGAAGGAAATGGCAACCCACTCCAGTATTCTTGCCTGGAAATCCCATGGACAGAGGAGCCTGGCAAGCTATAGCCCAGGGGATCACAGAGAGTTGGACATGACTTAGAGATTAAATGACAGCTCAAAAATTCTCATTGCTATTGGGTATCATTGCTTCTCAGTCCTCTTGGCTGACGGAGCAAGGAAATACGTGTGTATACTAACCTGTGTAACTATCTATATATACGGTTAGATGGAGAGATGGGTAAATAAAAAAGCATGAGTTTACACTGGGTTACCACATGGATCATTCTAGCTCATTCCCCTTGCTTCCTTGTAACCTTCCATTCCAACTGTAAGAAACCTCACTCCCAAAGTGTACCATTGTTCCATTTCAGTGGAATTGTTCCAGTTATTCTAGCTGAAGTTGAAATACATAAATAAAAGTTGCATTTTTATCAAAGTCTTAGAAAAATTCAGTAGTACTTTTTTCTAAAATACATCTTTTTTACCCTGAAAACTCATGACTTTAAAATAGTATCTGGGTTCCAGACATTTTTCTGTATGTAAACATTGACATAATCAACTTTATATTGTTCACAGTAATTTGGGTTATAGATCATGTCAATTCTCAGATATTTCCACAATTTAAATTTATCTGTTACTTTAACGTTTCTTTCTAACAAGCATTCTCCCCACATGATAACTATATCTGGAATAAGAAAATTGGCTCTGCACTTCCTGGGGAGATGCCCAAGGCGGGCATATTGGCCATCTCTTGCAAATAGCTCAAGGAGAGAAGTAACTTGCAGGCCCTATCATTAGCATTTGAACATTGGCCACCTCTGATTTACTGAGAGGCCTTGTAATCACAAAGGAAAATAGGGATTTGGCTTTAGATATTAAATCAAGTCTTTTTGAGTGGCTGCTGCTGCTGCTGCTGCTAAGTCGCTTCAGTCGTGTCCAACTCTGTGCGATCCCAGAGACGGCAGCCCACCAGGCTCCCCCGTCCCTGGGATTCTCCAGGCAAGAACACTGGAGTGGGTTGCCATTTCCCTCTCCAATGCACGAAAGTGAAAAGTGGAAGTGAAGTCGCTCAGTTGTGTCCGACTCTTCGCGACCCCATGGACTGCAGCCTACCAGGCTCCTCCATCCATGGGATTGTCCAGGCAGGAGTGCTGGAGTGGTGTGCCATTGCCTTCTCCGTTTTGAGTGGCAAGATGATTAGAAACACACTCAAGAATGGATTTTCAATAATAAGCCATACTTTCAATGAACGTCCTAAGGAAAATAATGTTAAGATCTTGCTTAAAATACTTAATATACCTCCAATTCACATTTAATTTTGTGTTAGGTTGAAAGCTAATATAGAAAAACTTATGATGTAAAAATTATGGAGCTCAAGAACACTTGCTTCCCCTTGGGCTCTAACAGAAGTATATTCCCCAGCAGTGCTTTTGTTTGTAGTCTAAGATTTTAAGAAACTAAAAAAATATATAACTAGATAAAATTTTAAATAGCCATATTTTCCCACTCAGTCCAAAGAGGAAGAAATGCAAAGTGGACATAATACTTAGGATAGGTAAATGGTCAACAGGTTAAGTTGATTTTGACCCCCGTTTTCAGCTTTGGCTCCCTCAACCTCTTCCTGCACACTGATATCTCCCCATGCTCCCACACACTTACTTCTGCTCACCATTTATTTATAGACATTGAGGGTAAGATGGTGAGCAAAATCAGACACAGCTGCAATGTGGATCGCTTTCATGATCAAGTGGGGCACAGAAGTGTTCATCAAATTATCCCACCCACAACCATGGATCCATACCTGGGGCAGATGCTATGGAAGAGAAGCACAGAGTTCGAAGGATCTATGAGGAGGCATTTGACCTAGTCCAGAGATCAGGAACAGCTTCCCTGAGGAAGGGTTGTTTACAGCTGTGATTTGTAAGATCACTAGGAATAAATCAGGAGGAGAGAGACAAGAGAGATAACTTCCGTGGTTAATGAACAAGTGATGGGTGATGAATAAGACCCAGGCGGGAGGTCGACCCAGACAAGGGGACAAGGCTAATCAATGGGCAGGGACCAGACCAGCCAGGCCTGGTCAGGCCATGCTCAAGATGCTTCTCGTATCCTGAAAGTAATGAGCAGCTTGCATTTCAACATCAAGAATATACTTCTCATCTGTGTTCCTATGAAAGTCAAAATGTGGCCTATGCTTCAAAGGAACAAACCCAAATGCCACCCATCTAAGCCTGGAACACTTCCATTTCTCAAGGTGTTAGAAGAGGTCATCCTGGTTGAGAGTGGTATCATTGTTTAATCTACACGTACATAGCCCTTTGTTTGTATTTATATATAAAAATCTTATGTTTTCATTTCATTAGTGACATTAGGAAAGCACTACCTTCCTCTTCGAGTCTTTAAGTTTTGTGTTTCATCCCCCTCTCTCTGTTCATGACCTCTTGCTGTCTTGGCTGTCTCCTCAATATTCACGCACTCCCCTCAAGTACCCAACTGTAAGATGAGGGGCAGGAAATCAGAGCGCAGAGAAGGACCGCGAGACAGGATAGGAGAGACAAAACCATAAGGGGGGACAGTGCACTCAGGTGCTTTGGAGCTGAATTCTGCGCTGCTCACCTTCCCAGTCACTTTGCCATCTTTACCTGAAGCTAAGGAGAGTCTGGTGCTTCTCTTTTCCTCATCTGGCTTATGCCACGGCCCGTGCATTTGGACATCCATGGTCCATGCAAAGGAGGTTCATGCATCCTCTTGCCACGCAATGATACTGAAACCATTTTGCTTCTGTGTTCCATGCAGTAACTTTCTAAATACAGGCCTCAGTCTCACCACCCATCCTGTTCTCCTTGCCTCTCCTCTCACAGGGATCTCTCGAAAGGGCTGAGCTCTCCCATCCCTCTCTTAAACATTCTTCTGTGGGTCTCCAGAGTCTTTAGGATGTAATTTCTCAACCTTGCATGCCCTTGTGAGCCTTTGGCCAATATTCCTTCTTATCAGAATGCCCCCCCCACCACCACCACCTCATCTTCTTGGTGAGGCTTGTCCTTCCTTTGAGGCTCATCGGAAAGCTTGTCCCTTCTTAGAAGTCTTTCCCACTCTGCCCCTGTGTTGCATCCACATATCTGTGCTTTCCCTGCAGCCTGTGCATTGCTGTTTGATTTTTAATACCATCTCTCAAAGAAAATTGGGCCTGCCCTTTTCTTGTCTCTTTCCCTCATAAGAATGAATTTCCTGGGGGATCCTGTCATTTCTACCTTGTTCATTGTATACCCTACTCACACCCAGCATAGGACATGGCACCTACTTGGTATCTGACAAATGCTTCTTTGATTGATGAATCAATCCCTATATTTTGCCCGTCTGATCAATCATCCCAAATTCTCCTTGCTCATTTGGGTAAGTAGAGCTCTAACTGGGGAGTATGTTCGTGGTCAGTGAGTTTCACCACAAATAGAATGAATGTTCTTTATTCAGGTGTCTCTCTTTTTCTACATTCATGGGTTTACATGAAGTGTGTAATATATATTGGTTAGAATGACCGCAGGGAAACTCTTCATAACTTTGAAACCTCCTAGTGACCATTGGCGGAGAAGGTAATGGCACCCCACTCCAATACTTTTGCCTGGAAAATCCCATGGATGGAGGAGCCTGGAAGGCTGCAGTCCATGGGGTCACTGAGAGTTGGACACGACTCAGTGACTTCACTTTCACTTTTCACTTTCATGCATTGGAGAAGGAAATGGCAACCCACTCCAGTATTCTTGCCTGGAGAATCCCAGGGATGGGGGAGCCTGGTGGGCTGCTGTCTATGGGGTCACACAGAGTTGGACACGACTGAAGTGACTTAGCAGCAGCAGCAGTGACCATTGGAAGGAACCTCTCACTTCTAAGCTCAAATCGGACACTTAACCCTCTGGTCTGCTTGAATTGCACAGCCAGAAATTGTATTTCTGGCTTTTACAGATTCATTTCATGTTCTTTGCCTCTCACCTGAAATCCTTTTTCCATCTCCCCCTAACTGGATAATAATAAAAATAGTCAATGTTTACCTACAATAAACTGTGGAAAATTCTGAAAGAGATGGGAATACCAGATCACCTGTCCTGCCTCTTGAGGAGGTCCGGAAGCAACAGTTAGAACTGGACATGGAACAACAGACTGGTTCCAAATAGGAAAATGAGTACATCAAGGCTGTATATTGTCACCCTGCTTATTGAACTTATATGCAGAATACATCATGAGAAACGCTGGGCTGGAAGAAGCACAAGCTGGAATCAAGATTGCCGGGAGAAATATCAATAACCTCAGATATGCAGATGACACTACCCTTATGGCAGAGAGTGAAGAGGAGCTAAAGAGCCTATTGATGAAAGTGAAAGAGCAGAGTGAAAAAGTTGGCTTAAAGCTCAACATTCAGAAAACTAATATCATGGCATGTGGTCCCATCACTTCATGGGAAATAGATGGAAAAACAGTGGAAACAGTGTCAGACTTTATTTTTTTGGGCTCCAGAATCACTGCAGATGGTGACTGCAGCCATGAAATTAAAAGACGCTTACTCCTTGGAAGGAAAGTTATGACCAACCTAGATAGTACATTGAAAAGCAGAGACATTACTTTCCCAACAAAGGTCCGTCTAGTCAAGGCTATGGTTTTTCCTGTGGTCATGTATGGATGTGAGAGTTGGACTGTGAAGAAAGCTGAGCTCTGAAGAATTGATGCTTTTGAACTGTGGTGTTGGAGAAGACTCTTGAGAGTCCCTTGGACTGCAAGGAGATCCAACCAGTCCATTCTAAAGAAGATCAGTGCTGGGTGTTCATTGGAAGGACTGATGCTGAAGCTGAAACTCCAATACTTTGGCCACCTCATGCGAAGAGTTGACTCATTGGAAAAGACCCTGATGCTGGGAGGGATTGGGGGCAGGAGGAGAAGGGGATGACAGAGGATGAGATGGCTGGATGGCATCACTGACTCAATGGACATGAGTTTGGGTGAACTTCAGGAGTTGGTGATAGACAGGGAGGCCTGGCGTGCTGCGATTCATGGGGTCGCAAAGAGTAGGATACGACTGAGCAACTGAACTGAACTGAACTGTCCTTGTTTGTGCCAGGCGTTATGCCAAGAACTGTACATAACAATTTTACTTTATCTTCATGAATATCCTTTAAAATAATTTTTACTATCCTTGTAAATAGGGAAACTAAAGTGCAAAGAACTGGTAACTTACCTAAGCTCACCCAACTTTTAAGTGGCAGAACTGGGATTTGAACCTAGGCCTCTCTGAGCAGAGCCCTGACATGCACTGTCTTTGTATGTTATGATCTCCCTACGTAGTCACATCCAGCTCAAGGATCCACTTCTCAAGTTTCTGTTGTTGTTCTTTCATTCTTCTTCTCTTTTTTTCCTGTGGACCTATTCCAACAACTGTGTGTTTCTTGGCACTTGCCATCTATCATTTTCTGTATTCTCCTGTTCATTATCTTTTCATACATATAACTTGTCTCCTCTTGGAAGCAAAGACAGGGAATTTTCTGCATTGTAATTTCCTTTCTAAAAGACCATAAAGCTTGGGGTGAAGAGTGTGGGTTCTGAAGGAGACAGGCGTCCCTGGTTTATATTCTGGCTTTCCTCTGTACCAGCTCCATCAACTTGGGCAAGTACTTCCACTTTTCTCTGTCTCCGTTTCTGCATTTGTACAACGAGGCAAGCTGTGATCCTTACGTCCAAGAGCGGTTGTGAAGATGGCCCAAAGCACTTACAGGCACATCTGGAACATAATGGCTACTTGGTGACTGTCACTTACCCTGATTCCCACAAAGCCTATAGGAGTCTTCTGCACCCAGATGATGTCCCCCCATCTCAGTCGACTGACGGGTGTAGGATGTCTTCTCGCTGGCTGCTGTGGCTGCAGGGGACTGCATTTTTGTTTTAGAGTTGTTAACTACTGTGGGCTTTGGTTTGTTTCTCTATCAAGGAGTCCAGCTGCTCCAATCCCGAGGAAATGAAATGTTGAGAAACCCTTTTCTGCTCAGGTTTCTCAGACTCCAAGATTCCTCAGGGGTGGCTGCTAAGGGCTTCACGCGGCAACCCCCTCTCCTGTCCTCAGGCCTGCAACATGAAAAATAAACTGTAAGGTTTTGTCTTAAAGGAGTCAAACCTAAGTAAATATGAATAAATTTTATTTCAGAGTGTACCATTTGACATAATTATGAATGACAGAGAGAGAAAAACATAGTTTATATATATATATTATATAAGTAAAGCTATTATTCTAATGATTTCCATCCCAGAGGTTTATTTGGAAATGAATTTTCATCCATAACATCTTCATTTGTATTCTGATTTTCATGCAATTTGAAAGGGTTAGGTTCCCTACGCAAGGGATCATCCTGACCAAATCTCAGTGGATCAGCTGAAGCTTTCTGATTTTACAGGCAATTTTATATCTTGTCATTTCAGGAAGTATTTCAGGAAATGTTTCCTTCACTACCATCTTCTAAAAAATATCTAATTTGCATAATACATGGGCATAGTATAGTCCTCTCCTGTGGTTTAAGCCATGTAAAATTTTAGATGAGATAAATTATCTGATTTTCTAAGCATTAGAATAAGCAGTTTCCCTTTTGATACTAGTTTTAAATTCCTACTGGTACAGAAGACTTAAAAGCATGTCCAAAGAACGGCCTATCAATGAATCCTTTAATTTTTTTCAGGAGATATTTAGATGCAACTCTGAGAAAGAAGACTTCTGGCTTCCTTTGAATTCTCCAGCATTTCTTAATACTTGTTGACATATTAAATAGAGGCAAATTGGTGCAGGGAAGCAGGCAGTAAGCAAGCAGCAATCAAAAAATACAAAGAGTGAAATGCATATGTACAGGACCATACTGACTCTTCAGAGTTAACCTATCCTTTTAAAATATTATAATACTGATATCGTTTTACTAATGTACTACTTTTTTCTAAAAGTTATTAAAGTAAGTGCACACTTTTTTCTTTGTACTCTATATTTTTCAAATTTCCGAAACCAAAAAACTAATTATAAGTAGATGAATAAAAGCTCTGTTAGTTGCCATTTAAAATCGTAAAGGAGTGATTTGATTGAGCAGTACAGAAAACTTAGGTAAGCAGTTCTAAAAAGGACCATACTTGTTTTCATTGAATAAATTACAAATCAGGGCTAAAAGCTTGTTAATTATAAGATCATCCCCCTTACTTGGGTAGATGTATTAGTTATGGTGTTATTGTTGTTGTTTAGTCACTCATTCATGTCTGACTCTTTGTGACCCCGTGGACTGTAGCCCAGCAGGGTCCTCTGTCCATGGAATTTCCAGGCAAGAATACTGGAGTAGGGTGCCATTTCCTTCCCTTGGGGATCTTCCTGACTCGGGGATCAAAGCCATGTCTCCTTAATTGGCAGGGGGATTCTTTACCACTGAGCTACCAGGGAAGCCCACTAGTCAGAGTAGGGAGGTTATAACAGACAATCCCACTGTGAATCCAGGCGACTGTTCAGGCCAGCAATGTCCACGTGATCACTTAGAGCAACACCTCCATATCAACCATAGGCAGCTACACTCCCCACACCAGAAGAAAGAGTTGGAAATCCAAACAATAGCAATTAATTGCTTCCATTCACATAAAAAGGAATCCTATTTAAATTTGCAAAGCAATACAGCTTTATTCATTTCAAGGAGGCAGAGATGCACAATTCCCCTATGGGGTCAGGAGAGAAAAACTGGAAATTGCTGAGAAGATGAAAAAGTTTGCCTTAGTCTGTAAATGGGGATCACGGTGTTATCTTACGCTGTCATGTTTTGTAAAATCATTTGCTGCTTAAAATTTTTTAGTTACTTCCCAGAGTCCTGAAGATAAAATTGAAAGTCCTTTAACTGGGCCTTTGGCTATCAGCAACCCAGCATCTGCCTCTCTACCATGTCCTGTCTGTTTGCCTTGTCCTATACAACTCTCCTTCTAGGAACAATAAACATATTGTTCTCTGTCTCCTGCCTATTTTCCTAACTTTGCACAGTCTGCTTCATCTGCTGGGATCACCCTTCCCTAACTAGTCTTACCAGCCATCTCCTTTGGCAATTTTTCTTCCACAACACCACCTACATCCTCCAGGCCTCAGGTTTCAACTTTGGATTGCTGCTTGGGCTCTTCCTCTGACTTTCATCAGCATCATGTGCAAACTTTTAACATAAAAATTAGTAGTGGCTTATAATAAGGCATTTGCCTGTCTCTCGTCCCTATTAAAGACTAAAAGTAGTAGAGAAGCCTTGAGAACTATGTCTCACTGATCTTGATATCACAAAACAAGCATCTACTTCACTTTCACCTTTTGCTTTCATGCATTGGAGAAGGAAATGGCAACCAACTCCGGTGTTCTTGCCTGGAAAATCCCAGGGACGGGGGAGCCTGGTGGGCTGCCGTCTATAGGGTCGCACAGAGTCGGACACGACTGAAGTGACTTAGCAATAGCAAACCCAGAATAGGGGTCAAATAGCTAATTATTCAATGAACAAATGAATGAATAGGTTTTATCAACCTTACTCTAGCTGATTATTTGTATTCTTCAGGGCAGTACGTTTTCCTTACATCTTTGTACAGAAACTGAAATGGGCATTTTATAGAGTAACTCACAAAAATATTTAAATGAATTTAATTTACCTCTTTTATCTTGAGTTCTGTCACTAGGAATTGCTTTCTGATCGCTGTTACATTTATACTTTATACACTAGACTATGTTTAAAAACATGGAGTCACCAGTAAACCACATCTGGGATTCATTTTCATGGATTTATTAAACTTTACATCTAATTGGGGTATCCACTGCTAAGGTATCATATCTTAAACCAAATATTTGAGCAACGTTTTCTACCAAACAAGGCTACCCTTGTGCTTTGGAAACTCTTTCAAATAACATGTCATCCCTTTAACCTTTAATCTGTTAAAGACTTAACAGTTGCAGCAGTTCATTGTGCTATATGTCAAGAAATTGTTATTTGGAAAGGGTAGTGTGTTTCTTTATTTGTTTGTAAATTATTCCCATGTGATTTGGATAGAAAAATGGAAATTGTGGCAAACTACTTAGTCCTTGAAGAATGTGTTGATCCAGGAGGATATGATTCCATATAATAAGAACAAAGAGACAAAACCTGTTTGAGTGCTGTACACACCTTTTCAAGATATCTGTTATAATCCTAGGTAAAGTTTACATGTTTTTAGCTTTCTTAATCAGAAAGTCCTCAAAGCATATTTTAACAATATATTCAGTATTGTGGGCATATGTTCATGAGCTCTCGTGTATAAATGACCTTTGACACTACAGTTGAACTTTGAGAATGATTTTGTGAAATGTTTTTACACCAGGAAGTTTCTTGTAGAGCAATCAGAGTCAGTTACAGTCCTATCTTCAATTTACGTCCAACAGGGCCATTGGAGGCTTCGGTGCTTTGAAGTTAGTAGCATAAAACGTCTCTAGAATAAACATTTACATTTTTTTCTATTAATTTCCTTAAACAAAGTTCATGTACTAAATGAAAACATCTTGATAATAAATCACACATATCAATGGATCCATTACATGGCTCATATAAAGTAAGACCTACGTTACTTAAAATTTTTCTTTTTATTTTAAAACTCTAATAATAAATAGCATAATGGGCATATATATTCAGAATTTTTTCTCATTTAATATTTTTGCTTAAAAGATGTGAAACCATTAAATATTCTCATAAGATGAAGGGTGACTGGTACCATGTTAGGAGTTTTACATATATTATTGTTAGTATTTATTAACATTTAGTGCCTTTCAGTGAAGGAAGTAGCTGATGTTAAGCAGTTTCCTCATGACCCAGAGGATAGGGCTGTGATCCCCTTTGAATACGGGCATTTGGGGCTCACAGTCTTTCTCTTTCCCTCTATTGCCATCAGTCAAGGCTACACTAAGTATTTTTTTAAGGGTGACCAGCTTGCAACTGAGGTTCACGCCCCTCCTACTCCACTCATTGATTTTCTCCACTTATTTAGTGTGGCTCAGACCTATGGAGAATCCATGTGTTTTGTGTATTGCTTCTGAGATTAGGGGATAGTACACGTGTTGTGTTCATGATGTCTTTTCCTGTAGTATGACATAAGCTGTGCTATGAACTGTAGGCACAGTGAATATTAGTTCATAGTCTTGAATTCTCCCGAGCTCACTTAACAGCCTTTCACGTGACTTTCCCCGCAGAGATGTTCGCGCTCAGTTGCTTAGTCCTATCCTGCTCTTTGTGACCTCATGGACTGTAGCTCCCCAGGCTCCTCTTTTCTAACCTACTAGTACTTTAAAGACAAATCTTGTATTTTATATGGGACTATAGCTGATTAACAATGTTGTGAGTTTCAGGTGGACAGCCTGAAAGGGACTCAGCCATACATATACATATATTCATTCTCCCAAACTCCCCTCCCATCTAGGCTGCCACGTAACATTGAGCAGAGTTCCCTGTGCTATACAGTAGAAACCCGGATGATTATCCATTTTAAATATAGCAGTGTGATCCCAAACTCCCTAATTATCTATTCCCCCCCATCCTACCCCTCTGGCAACCATAAGTTCATTCTCTATGTCAATGAGTCTGCTTGTGTTTTGTAAATACGTTTATTTGCATAATTTATTTTTTGATTCCACATATAAGAGATGTCATATGGTATTTCTCCTCTCTCTGTCTTACTTCAATCAGTATGACAATCTCTAGGCACATACTTGTTGCTGCAAATGTCATTATTTCATTTGTTTTAATGGCTGAGTGATATTCCATTGTATATATGTACCACATCACCCTAACATGACTCTTCTAGCAGAGATGAGAACTTCTCTAATCATCTGCTGGTACTTTTCATGCCAGAAGAAAGTGAACTTATCTGTCTGGCATCGGGGTGAATATTCTGGAGTTATGGTGTCAAATGGGGCTTTCCTGGTACCTCAGCTGGTAAAGAATCTGCTTGCATTACAGGAGACCCTCGTTCAGTTCCTGGGTCGGGAAGATCCCCTGGAGAAGGGATAGACTACCCACTCCAGTATTTTGGGGCTTTCCTGGTGGCTCAGATGGTAAAGAATCTGCCATGCAGGAGACCTTGGTTTGATCCCTGCATTGGGAAGATCCCCTGGAGGAGGGCATGACAACCCACTCCAGTATTCTTGCCTGAAAAATCCCCATGGGCAGAGGAGCCTGGTGGGCTACAGTCCATGGGATCGCAAAGAGTCAGACACGACTGAAGTGACTTAGCATAGCACATGGTATCAAATACAAAATTTTTTAATGTCTCCAGTTTTATTTTAAAAATCTATGTATTCTGATTCTTTACTTTTTTCTATTTTTTTTTCCTTCAACATAAAAATAAGTTCTTTTTCTCCAAATTTTTGGCTTTGACTCTGCTTTTACTATTCTGTCATCTGCATTTTGCTGGTTGAGAGGCACAGTCATATAGTGTAGAAAATACTTTTCTCCCAGCACATTTATATCCAGATAAGGTAGTGGTTTGTTTTCCACCAGATATTTATATGGCTCATTTCCTTCAGGGCTTCACTCAAAAGTCACCTCCGTGCAGCATTTGCTCGACAACAGCTTGAGAACTAGACTTGATTTCAACTCCCACCATTGCTATATTTCTCTTTATCTTACTTTCCACAATCTCATATACTTCATAATTTATCTCTTCATTTAATGTCCATATTCCTCCAACTGGAATGTGAACTAGATAAGAAAAGTTGACTTGTTTTGTTTCCTGTTATATCCTCTGAGCGTAGAACAACACCTTACTATATAGTAGATGCTCCATCCATATTTGTAGGAAGGAAAGAGATGAATTTCCCTTGTTGTAAGTCTGCAAGCGGTCATTGTTTAGAAGTATTCCTGAAGTTCATGGTTCCTACACAACAAGTATATTCCCTGTAGAGCCACCAATAACATTCCATATTGATTATATATCACTTTATAAAGAGGTGTGTGGTAGGGACAGTTCACCCTGGCGCTAGCCCTTTCCAACTGAGCTAAAGTGAGGTACTGCTGGGTTTTTTCCCTCCATGAGCTCCCATTCTTTGCCTTGTCAGTTTACACTTGCCTCCTTTTAACTGATTACATTTGTAAATATAGCAATGCTGATATGTGCATAGCACTGCATGGCTTCAGTGTTTATTTTCTTTATGTTCACTTTGCTATTTTAGTTCTTTCTTTGGTTAAATAAAACTCCTTGTTCTCTCAGGATGTTAGCAACTAAAATAAGGGTACACCAACCACAGTGACTGGTCTGTGATGCTTGTATTAACTCATATTGAATACATTAATGGACATAAACATACTGACAGAATTAATTCTAAAATGTTTCTTATAAATGATTGTTGAACGGTAAACATCTGACAAAATGACAAGGCTGGCCACAGTCTTCAACTCTGCTGTCTGTCTCATGGGCTTTAGATACCTAGCCAGTTATCAAAGATGGCAGGGCTGGCGTGTAGGGATTCTCAGTACCAAGATGCCAACATATTAATGCTCCTGGTGTGAGGTCATGGCCACAAGTGTCTACCAGTGTAGGGGCAAGGAATGATTACATAACTTGCAAATGGACATAAATTGCAAATGGGTACAAGATCAGAACATGCGCTATTTTCAGTAGTTACTACAGCACTTCTTAGAATGATATAAAGGATCTTATGAATGAAAGCATAAGTCACAACCATCCAAAGTTTCATTTTACAGTAGTCTATACTGTAAGACTAGATTTGGCAAAATACCTCTTGGTTTAGCTTATTCTTGGGAAACCTTGTGATGCAGTCAACAAGGAACATTAGAGCAAAGACTTCTCTGCATTAAAAAGTTTATGTGTTTCAGAATATTCTTCACTGTCTTATTTGACAAGTCTTGATATAAGGGATTTCTAGAGATAGTAGTTCTGTATAATATTTCATTAAGGTTTTATTTATTAGAGAAAACCTCCCTTATTTAAAAATATAAATGGCAGTAATTTTATACGTTTACCTCCTTGATTGCTTGCTCTCTCCCTCCCTTCCTGCCTGCTTTTCCTCTTTCCTTTATTTTCCCCTGCCTATATACAAAAAGGACTTGCAGTATTTTACAAAAAGTATAAAATCAATAAAGCCTTTTTTTAAATTACATTCAGAACTTTAAAAAGGGAAAATTGGAAGACAGGGAAGTGGATATTCCAATAGTAAGGGTCACTGTGTTTTCTCTGAAGGAGCTCAAAAATCTCTCTCATAGATACATGGTGGCTAGTCTTAGCGAAAGAAGAGAAAGGTTAGTTGAGAAAAACACAACATCTGTTTCTCAGGGAAAATAGTTTTCCTTGTACTAAACTCTAAACTGTACTTACTTAGGGCATATTATTTGAATAAAGAACAATGAGTACTGTAATAGTCTGTGTCTTTACCACCATTTCACAGCAAAGCAAAATTCCTAAGACATTGTCTGTCCACATCATAGCCCTCTGCTCTCGGTTTTGGAAACCAAAATTATCTCCCCCACAGGATTATAGTATGGTTACAGGAGGGGCTCTTCAGCCAGCAGACACCTAGTATAAAATAAATAAATAAAGAACGAGAGAGTATTGTATAAGAAGTCAAAATCAAAACATTATGACATAGGTTAGGAGTTCAATCCCAATTTTGCCAGGTGCTATGAGGTGCTCTATCTCAGATGTGCAGGCCACTGCTAGTGTAATATGATGCTCACAGCCCCTCAAGGGAGCTCAGTGTTGTCAGAATAGCAAAGAAATAGCATTAACATTGTATATTCTATGAAAGCTTATTTTAAAAATTGCATCAAGGACAGGGTTCATAAATTCTGGAAAGCAACCAGAAAGTACATAAAACTTTAAAATAAGTTTAGAAGAACTAAGAAAACTTAACCAGTATAGTCACCTCAAGTGGGACCATTCCAATTCCTACAACAAATAACTTGAGGTGACCAGGGTTCCGTGGAGCACAGACTGTCCCAGCTAATGAAGCTGTTAATAATCATAGCACTAGCGGAAAACATGTGTGGGATGTTTCATCCCTTTAACATGAGGAGCGAGGATTATGGGCTGTTGTCATTTACCTTGGAAAACCCTCATTACGCCCCTGGAGAAGGGAAGAGCAACCCACTCCGGTATTCTCCCCTGGCAAATCCCATGGACAGTGGAGCCTGGTGGACTGCAGTCCATGCGGTCGCAAAGGGTCGGAAGAGGACTGAGCAACTGAGCACCGCCGCCCTCATTATGGTTGGGATAGCAGTGGCAGAGAAGATAGAGATTCATTTGCATGCCACCTCAGGATCTGAAAATGTCGGTGGTGCCCGTGGTGGACTCCTTTAGGTTCAGTAGCTAAAGGCTTGGATGAAAAGGGAGTCCGCAAAGGGTCAGGGATCTGACAGATTTTCAACAATTTGGGAATGAGGGCTGGTGAGCAGGAGAGCCTTAAGAAAAGAACTACTGTTGATGTATGGCAAAACCAATACAATATTGTAAGGTAATTAGCCTCCAATTAAAATACATAAATTTAAATAAAAAAAATTAAAAATAAAAGATATGGGAAATAGCACACCCACCAAAAAAAAAAAAAGAAGGAAAAAAAACTGCACTTGGGTGAGAGGGGACCGGTGTTTTTCCTTAGCTCTTTTCCCTATCAGTTCAGTTCAGTCACTCAGTCGTGTCCAACTGTTTGCTACCTTGTGGATTGCAGCACATCAGGCCTCCCTGTCCATCACCAACTCCCGGTTCTTTTAATTTCAAGCCTGCAGTCACCATCTGCAGTGATTTTGGAGCCCTCAAAAATAAAGTCTGTCATTGTTTCCACTGTTTCCCCATCTATTTGCCATGAGGTGATGGGACCAGATGCCATGATCTTAGTTTTCTAAATGTTGAGTTTTAAACCAACATTTTCACTCTCCCCTATCACTTTCATCAAGAGGCTCTTTAGTTCTTCACTTTCTGCCATAAGGGTGGTGTTATCTGCATATCTGAGGTTATTCATATTTCTCCTAGCAATCTGGATTCCAGCTTATGCTTCTTCCAGCCCAGCGTTTCTCATGATGTACTCTGCATAGAAGTTAAATAAGCAGGGTGACAATATCCAGCCTTGATATACTCCTTTTCCTATTTGGAACCAGTCTGTTGTTCTGTGTCCAGTTCTAACTGTTGCCTCTTGACCTACATATAGGTTTCTCAAGAGGCAGGTCAGGTGGTCTGGTATTCCCATCTCTTTTAAGAATTTTGCACAGTTTGTTGTGATCCACACAGTCAAAGGCTTTGGCATAGTCAATAAAGCAGAGTAGATGTTTCTCTGGAACTCTTTCACTTTTTCTGTGATCCAACAGATGTTGGCAATTTGATCTCTGGTTCCTCTGCCTTTTCTAAATCCAGCTTGAACATCTGGAAGTTCATGGTTCACATACTGTTGAAGCCTGGCTTGGAGAATTTTGAGCATTACTTTACTAGTGTGTGAGATGAGTGCATTTGTGCAGTAGTGTGAACATTCTTGGCATTACCTTTCTTTGGGATTGGAATGAAAACTGACCTTTTCCAGTCCTGTGGCCACTGCTGAGTTTTCCAAATTTGTTGGCATATTGAGTGCAGCACTTTCAGAGCGTCATCTTTTATAATTTGAAATAACTCAACTGGTATTCTATCACCTCCACTAGCTTTGTTAGTAGTGATGCTTCCTAAGGCCCACTTGACTTCACATTCCAGGATGTCTGGCTCTTGGTGAGTGATCATACCATCGTGGTTATCTGGGGCATGAAGATCTTTTTGTATAGTTCTTCTGTGTATTCTTGCCACCTCTTCTTAATATCTTCTGCTTCTAATAGAGCCATACAATTTCTGTCCTTTATTGTGCTTTTATAGTTCTCTAAACTTTTCTACAAATACATGTAACTTTGCAGGCTTCCTAGGTGGTGCTAGTGGTAAAGAACCCGTCTGCCAATGCAGGAGACATAAGAGATGCAGGTTCAATCCATGGGTCAAGAAGACCTCCTGGAGGAGGGCATGGCAACCCCCTCTAGTATTCTTGCCTGGAGAATCCCAAGGACAGGGGAGGCTGGTGGGCTACATCCATAGCGTCATAAAGAGTTAGACACAACTGAAGTGACTTACCAGGCACGCACACATGTACCTTTGCCCTGTGTGTTTCATCTGCTTACACCCTTACCCCCTCAGAAATTTAGAAATAAAATACATTTATTCAGATGGTTACATACTCTTTGTTTTTCTTTTTCCCTGGCCTCATTCTGAATGACTGTGTTGAACATAGAACAAGATCCTGAAGTTTTTGCAGTCAAGCTTGCCGAACTTCTTTGGGAAAATGAGACCTGCTTCTGATTTAGGTGTCCACATTGTTTCATGTTAACCTTCCTGACACAGTTTCAATTGTATTTCACTGCATTCCTCCCTCAATGGAGATTTGGAAGAAATGATGTCTAAGGAAAACTGCCCATCTCAGAATTAGAAATCATAGCCTTCTCTTTCAAATGTGAATTTAATCATATTTCTTTAGATTTAGATCAGCCATGTGTTTTTATTTTTTTTTTCCTTTTTGGACATTTCTGAAAATATGATGATTAAAAGTTTTGGCTTGAATTAAACAGTCTGGGTGCATATTCTGGCCCTGTCACTCACCAACTGTACGACCTGGGGTGGGACAACCTCTTTTAAGTCTTAAGGTTTCTTTTCTATTAAATCAGGTTTTGGGCAGTCATGGTCCAAACCATGGTCCCTATTTTAAAAGATTGTTGTGAAGTTTCAAGAAGATGATGATGCAAGTGAGGCACTTAGAACATTGCTTCGCATGTAAGTAGCTTATAAGTTGACCATTTGATGTGTAGAGCCAACTCAATGGAAAAAACCCTGATGCTGGGAAAGATTGAGGGCAGGAGAAGGGGATGGCACAGGATGAGATGATTCGAGAGCATCACCAACCCAATGGATAGGAATGTGAGAAAACTCCTGGAGACAGTGAAGGACAGGAGCCTGGCCTGCTGCAATCCATGGGGTCACAAAGAGTGGGACACAACTCAGTGACCGAACAGCAGCAAGGACAGGTTAGCCATTATATATTCTAAGCAAGCAGTTGAGTCAAACTTGAAACAATGGTGCGAGGTAAAAAGCATAAACTTGGGTTTTGTTAGTGGTAACCAGCTAGTTCTGTGACCTTGGGATGTGAGGCTCAGTTTCGTGATCTACAAAATGGGAGCAATAATCATTTGTCTGTAAGATGATGTTGAAAATATAATAAGATGGTTCCTGTAAAGAACTTGTTGCCCCTAGAGCTTGGCACCAGGAAGTGTAAGCTACGCCATCTCTCCCCTGCTCTGTCCCTTATGGTTGTCCTGAGTAGCTGACATATGAGTGATAGAGCTCATGTGTATATAACCTAGCATTATGCCAGGTATGTGGCAAGTGCACAAAACACTGTTGCTATTATTAATTCCATACTTTGCTTCATTGGTTGCCAACTCTGTAAATAACAGAGTGCTCCGTGAAGGAGGAGGGAAGGTCTAATTATTCTAGAAGCTTTGTTTCCTTCGGTTTTCCTTTGTAATGTTTGCCTTGTCTCCCCACACCACCCGCCCCCTGCCAAGCAATAGTTACTACACTGGTTCCTGAAATATTAGGTATAATTTATTATGCTGTGTTAATCTTTCTCAGTAGCATTAAAAAATATTTTAAATTTCTATTTGAAAACTCTCATTAAGCATTCATTTAAATGTTGCTCAAAATGTTATATAAAAAAAAGTACATGTTCTTTCCAAAATTAGTCCTGAAAAACTCCTTGGATCCAGATCCAGGCAGTGAGAATGGAGAGAAACAGCCGAAATGTGGTTCTGTTACATATCTTACTACTGAGTTTGAATTTCGTAAAACACCTGTTAAATCACTTATGAGGGGTGAAGAGATGTCTGCGTACTCTTTTAAAGCTGAAAGTACCAAATTACTCCCTGATGAATAGGAAAAATAATCACAGAGGTGTGTACTGTTGGCATGGAGACACGTCTATGAGACGATGGTGTTTCTCTTGGGAGACGGTGAAAACTTGAGAGAGGATGCTTTATTTCTCACCTCCTAAAATGTCTTTCCCAGTTTTCTGTGGTGAGAGAAAATGAGACACAGTCATACCTAACAGTTGGTGAAACAGTTACATATGTATATAACTAGTGTGTGTGTGTGTATATATATATATATATATAGAGAGAGAGAGAGAGAGAGAGAGACGAAGAGACAGAGAATGAATTTTATTAATTATATTTAGCAGCATAATTTTACTAAAATCTTGGTTAAATGATTTTTTCGTAAAAATATATATTCGTATATATACACACATATATGAATGTATGTATATATATATTTGAAACTGAAGTATATAACCTTATAAAGCAGTGTCTATTGCGAAAAACTTTGGAAAAGTTGCTTTTCCAAAAAGTAGCACTGCAAAAGACAGCGAATTTCTTTGAAAGTGTTTACAAATACTTCACAAACTTAGAAAAATAAAATTAATATGTTCTTTAAAATGTTCAAAAGTTTGTTGAAAGAAAGTCAACTTTATATTTATGATATGAACTAGACCTAAATGTAATAGAAAATCTTAGCATTAAAGGGATATAATCCTAATCATAGTATTAATAAATTGAATTTAGCATTTTGTTAAAAGATTAATGCTTATGTCAAATAGGAATATTCTGTACATGAACATGTGGTTCTTTGGGGGGAATCTGCTCACAGAATCCATCATATTAATAGGTTAATAGAGAGCAAGAGTTTTGTAATGTCAGATGTCAGAATTTGACTACCATTAATACCTATTCATTGTTTTAAAAAGCAAAACACAAGTGAAATAGAGGCATACTTCTGTTTGCCCAGTGAAACAAAACAAATAGGCCAGTTCCCTCAGCGAGCCAGCCGCAAAAGGTTCCTGTGGGAGGGGGATCAATGGGAGTTCCTCCCTTGTGTAAATAGGCGAACTCTGGTAAGGAAAATTCACCATACACCCTGTGGTGAAGACTGAATGTACTCTTTTCTAGGACCCATACATTCCTCAGTAAGGAACTCACTCTTTTTAGGTCTTTGCTCAAATATTGCTTTCATACTAATACCTTCCCTGACTGTCTATTTGAAAAACAACAAAACATAACAAAACAAAACCCATCATTAACTTAGACTTTCTGGATGTTCCTTTCTGCATCAGTTTCCTCAATAGCCTATGTGGCTATCCAACATATTTACTTGGTCTGTCTCTCTGTGTATTCATCTGTCTCTTATACACATCTACTAGAAATAATGCAGAGATTCAGTAAGGCAACTAAATACAAAAATACATGTAAGGAAATCATTAGCTCTTCTATAAAAGAGTGATATCAGTTATAAGTTATAATGAAAAAAGTAAGCTACTGTTTAAATAGCACCACATTTCAGTCAGAAGAATGTACTGTACCTGTGAATGAAATAATAAATCAGAAACTTTTTATAAAGGAAACAAATTGTAACTAAAAGAAAACTCAGAGACAAAATAATATCTCATACTAATTGTGCATTTAAGAACCTTATTCATTGCATATTAAATCATCTGTTAATTCTGCACAATCCTATGAAGTAGTTAGTGTTATTATCTTAATTTTATAACATTGATAACTAAGACTCAGAGAAATTAAGCCCCTTATCTAAGATCATAGAGCTGGTAAGAGCTAAAGTTAGGATTTGAATCTATGTAAGCTATTTCTGTACTTCAGTCTTAATTCACTTTGCATGGGAAGGCCTGTTTAAGACACTAAAAATGTCATTTCTGACCAATTAACTTACATAATTTATTCAGTTATACTCAACACTAGTGAGATATTATTTTTAATTTTGATGAAATGTTTCAATAGTTTATCTAAAGAGATAAATATATAAGAAAGCAAAAAAATTGAAAAGAAGCACAGTGGGTGAAGGGTAGAGACATAGAAAACTCACCTTTTCAGAAATTATAGCATGTTATAAAAGCTCTAAGAATTGAAACAGTGACTTAAGTGAAAAAGTAAAGATCATTTGAAAAGACTGTAGATTCCATATAAGACCCATGTGTGTGTGTGTAGTGAGTGTATATACTTACAGATAGATATACATGAACATACACATATTGTGTAATTAAAGTAGCATTTTATTCAGTGAAAAAATAAAAGAAATAGTTATTCAGTAAATGGTCTTGAGACAATACTTATTTGTGAAAGTAATATAAACTTAGATCCCTTCCTTATGTCTTATATAAAAATATGTATTATGAACAGTATGGAGATTCCTTAAAAAACTGGAAATAGAACTCCCATACAACCCAGCAATCCCACTACTGGGCATACACACTGAGGAAACCAGGATTGAAAGACGTGTACCCCAGTATTCACCGCAGCACGGTTTACAATAGCCAGGACATGGAAGCAACCTAGATGTCCACTGGCAGACGAATGGATAAGAAAGCTGTGGTACATAGACACGATGGAATATTACTCAGCTATTTAAAAAATGCATTTGAATCAGTTCTAATGAGGTAGATGAAACTAGAGCCTATTATACAGAGTGAAGTAAGTCAGAAAGAAAAAACACCAATACAGTATATTAATGCATATATATGGAATTTAGAAAGATGGTAACGATGACCTTGTATCCAAGACAGCAAAAAAGACACAGATGTATAGAACAGACTTTTGGACTCTGTGGGAGAAGGCGAGGGTGGGATGATTTGAGAGAACAGCATTGAAACATTTATATTACCATATGTGAAATAGATCGCCAGTCCAGGTTTGATGCATGAGACAGGGCGTTTAGTATGTATGAAATCACTATTAAATAAAGGTGAATACTCATTTAATTTCAAACTGGGAAGGTATTTCTAAACCTATCACCAGAGCTGGCAAACATTAAGAAAATATTTTACAAATGTGTACATTGAAAAATTAAATATTTATGCACATCAAAAAACACCATAAATAAAAATGTAAAGGCACATGACAAGCTAGGGAATCTGTTTTCAACATTACTAAAGGGGCATTAACTTAAATGTGTCAATATTAAAAAAAAAATCCCTAGCAGTCAGTAACAAAAAAGGTGACCATATTTACAGAAAAATAAACACAGTCAATCCATAAAAAAAGAAACACAATTTACCAGTAACATGAATAAAACTCAAAGTTAAAAGCAAATTAAGCGACAGTGGAGAAATATGTTCTCTAATCAAAGTGTTAAAGATTAAATAGCAAAGCCAGATAATACCAAGTATTGATTCAAGTTCTTATTTACTAGTCATAAAAGTGAGAATTTGAACAGCCTTTCTAGAAGAGAATTCAGTAATAATTGCCAAACACTCCCCCCCCCAAAATACTCTGAACCAGCAATTTCTCTTCAATTTGATTTAAAAAATTAAGGCTATATGAAAAGATTTATCTCCATCATTTTTTTTATGATAGTTGAAAACTGAAAATGGATCAAATATCCAGTGATGAGGATTAGTTTAACATATCAAGATAACATACATATGATGGAATATTGATGGATCAATACAAGGATGATCTTTAACATGGTAAATACATAGTATGTTTTTAAAAAGTATATAAACAATGCTCTTTAAATGAGAGACCTCTTTTAAGAACTTTATACAGCTATATATATATATATATATATACATATAGTAATTCATGGGAAAACACCTGGAAGGATATTCTAAAATACTAACTCAGGGTATTATAGTTGATTTTTATGTTCCTAGAAAAACGATCTGTCTGAGACTTAGTCTCTTCACCTGTGAAATGAAAGTCATCCTAGATTAATCCTAAAACCTTTCAGAAAAAGTGTCTTGTAATTCTAAGGACCAATGATAGTTAATAATCTTAAGAAAATACTTAATGTTTTCTTTCTGTTGAACTTTGTAGTTAATAGGATAAAACCAGGTTTATCCTGAGCTATCCCTTGTTTTAATTAAAATTCAAGTCCTGATGTCTATTTATGAGTCTTTATTGTGCTTTCTCTTATGAATGTCTTCTTGGTGTGGGGTCGAGTTGCACTAAACTTCGGTACATTTCCCTACAGAATTCTTAGAAACAAAAAGAAATCTTGTTAATATGTAATATACATTTTAGAGTTTCATCTACCATTTGGAACCCTACCAACAGTTCTTGGTTTTGGACAATTTCTTTAATTAAAATTCACATGGAGAAACTGTAATGCCTTTTTTTTTTTTGATGCTTTAAAAAAGTCCTTTGGCTAAAGAGAGATGTGTGTGCTTTAAAAATTGGTGGAAAAATGATTGTTTTTATTACCTAATGAACATTGCTGTACTCTTATTTCTGACTAATAGTGAAATTACCTAGAAAATGATAAGGACTCCTATTTCAAGTGGTTATTCAGAACCTTATTGTGCTAGTGAAATAAAAACATACTCAGTTTTAATCTGCTGTTATATACTCAGCAGTCACAGTGGTGGCTTGAAGGCCATGTACAGTGGTGGCAAAAGTGGTTTTTGAAAAATGCTTTGCCTCATTCTTGCTGAATACAGGTTGCCAAGTGGTAAACCTGGCAGACGTCATGAACTTCCAAGAGGGAACATATTTTATTTGCCTTGCACCCCCAGAGGATTTGGCCAATTATTGCTATTTGTTTAATGTTGGTGTTGACATAGTACCTTTGCCCTGAGGAGCCCCAGGTGCTTTATAAAATTAGTCAGCAATTCACATCACAGCCTTCACGCCCGAGAGTGCACACTGAGAATAATAATGATTCATGGAACCTACAAGCCATCCCTAACTCATACTTCTGTTTGCCCAGTGAAACAAAACAAATAGGCCAGTTCCCTCAGCGAGCCAGCCGCAAAAGGTTCCTGTGGGAGGGGGATCAATGGGAGTTCCTCCCTTGTGTAAATAGGCGAACTCTGGTAAGGAAAATTCACCATACACCCTGTGGTGAAGACTGAATGTACTCTTTTCTAGGACCCATACATTCCTCAGTAAGGAACTCACTCTTTTTAGGTCTTTGCTCAAATATTGCTTTCATACTAATACCTTCCCTGACTGTCTATTTGAAAAACAACAAAACATAACAAAACAAAACCCATCATTAACTTAGACTTTCTGGATGTTCCTTTCTGCATCAGTTTCCTCAATAGCCTATGTGGCTATCCAACATATTTACTTGGTCTGTCTCTCTGTGTATTCATGGTCGACTCCCTCCCATATTATACATTTTATGAAAGTAGACCATTTGTCTGTTTTATTCCAATTATGAATCTTTAACAGGTGTGTGGCACAGAATAGGTGTATGGCAAACATTTGCTGGGGCTTCCCAGGAGGCTCAGGAGTAAAGAATCTGCTTGCCAAGCAGGAGACATGGGTTCGATCTCTGGATTGGGAAGATCCCCTGGCGAAGGAAATGGCAACCCACTTCAGTATTCTTGCCTGGGAAATCCCAAGAGTCAGACACAACCTAGCGACTAAACTACCACCACCACCAAAAGCATTTGTTAAATGATTGAATTTGCCCCAGTAGTGCAGTAAGAAGCAATTAATTTTCTTACTGTCAGTCATATACGAAGGCAGTAAAAAGAGGGATAAAGAAGAAAGAGTGGGCCTTCATCGTATCAATAGAACATTTCTTAACATTGAAAAGATCCACGTGGTGAAGTGGTATGTCAATCAGACTTTTCTTCTCCATTAGTTGCAAGTAATAGAAACTAAACATTTAAACCAACACAAAGATGGCTTATGGAATCTTGAAACTGGAAAATCTAAGGAGTGCAGCTGATTTTCTCTGGTACAAGGCTTGGTTTGCTCATGTGCTCTTGCAATGTGATAAATGCATTAATCTCTCTCAGTGTCTACCCGCTCTGCATTGCTGGCTTTCCCTGTGTGATGGCAAAGACAGTTAAAGCAGCACCTGGCATAACTTTATCTGCAGTAATTCCCGTGGCTTGAGAACATAGTTCCCAACTGTTCCAGTGAAGACCCAGTCCTAACTTGAACAGGTGGACTTGGATTAAATGCCGGCCTTGAATCAGTCATGTGAGTGACTGGGCCTCTGGGCCTCCCAGTCATGAATGTCAGTTCCATCCTTTGAATGTGGTTCTCCAACAATAAATTTGGTTTACTTGATCAAAATAAGAAAGAAAAGATGCATGACAGCTATAACCAGAAAGATAAATCAGATTTAAAGAGTTTCTCATTACAGTGAGGCAGAATATATTTCCAAACCTTTCAATCTTCTAGTTTTATAATATTCAGTAACCATATACTTAACAGCCTAATTGTGCAAATTATGTTTCTAGAGGGGAAAAAGGAACCTTTTGCATTATTTTCAGTGGCAGGTCCTCTCTAATAGTCTACTTATATGATTAGTTAGTTAGTTCAGTCCCTCAGTCGTGTCCGACTCTTCGCGACCCCATGAATCGCAGCACGCCAGGCCTCCTTGTCCATCACCAACTCCCGGAGTTCACTCAGACTCACGTCCATCAAGTCAGTGATGCCATCCAGCCATCTCATCCTCTGTCGTCCCCTTCTCCTCCTTAGTGAGGTAATATTCCTGCTTCAGTGAAAAGAAGATAAAAATGTGGGGAAAAAAGCTAAATTTTGGCTGTACAATGTTTATTTAAGGTTGTTGTTACTTATGTTCTTCATAGATACTTTAATAATTCTTATTATCTTTGTCTTATTTTATGTATGAAGCCTGTTATATTCTAATTCTTTTCTATATGTTTTAAAAAGAGACTACTTAGAATATACTAGATCAGACAAAGAAAAATACTGTATAATATAACTTACTGTGGAATCTAAAAAAATATAACAAATCGGTGGATATACCAAAAAAGAAGCAGACTCACAGATATAGAGAACAAATTGATGGTTACCAGTGGGGAGAAGGAAAAGGGAGAAGCAATATAAGGGTGGGAGATTAAGTCCTACAAGGATAGTGTTCAACACAGGGAATGTAGCCAATATTTTGTAATAACTATAAGTAGAATATAACCTTTAAAAATTATGAGTCATTATATTATATACCTGTAACTTATAATATTGTACATCAACTGTATATTGATTAAAAAAGAAAAAAAGAAGAATATACTAGAAACCCTAAAATTTTCTGTCCCAAATACTGGAACTTGGTTTGCTGACATACTAGTACCTCTCTTTCCTATAAAAAATTTATAAAAGTTCATGGATAAATATAATTCACAGATAATGCTAAAACTTTATTTCAGCCATTACTTCTTACTTCTTACCACACCAAGAAATACTTAACCAAGACTCTGAAAGTGACGGTATTTGATTTCCACTGTTCATTGTTGGATCTATAATCTGTTCCACACACTAGTTAGAACTAGAGTAATAATGAAATAATATATGAAAATCAACGTCCTATTGTTGGATGTGTGCTGGTGTTCAGTCGCTCAGTTGTATCCAACTCCTTGTGACTCCATGAACTGTAGCCAGCCCACCAGGCTCCTCTGTCCACAGAATTTTCCAGGCAGAAGTACTGGAGTGGGTTGCCATTTCTTCCTTTAGTGGATCTTCCCAACCCAGGGATTGAACTCATGTCTCTTGTGTCTCCTGCATTGACAAGCAGATTCTTTACCACTGTGCCATCTGGGAAATCCCATCAATGGATCTGCAAAGAATTAACTCCAAGGCAGAGTGGTTGGAGGATCAAGGTGTGGCCCACTTGCCATAAAAGCACCACAGCCTTGTGAACCAACGTTGTTAGTTATGCTGTGCTGTATGAGAAGGGCATTTCTGATATTAACTTTAATACCAGTACTAACTCAGTAGTTTAATATGACTATTTACCAAAACATCCACCTAGATTCAGGAAGTTACCCTATTGATTGAATCAGCTAATTCAGTGTTTAAAAAAAAAAAAAGCTTTGGGTGGTTAGCATTTCTAAATTAGTGTTTTTCTTAAGACATGATGTTCTAGTAGTTCATCTTTCTTTCTTCCTCTGAAATTGTGATTATTTCTAAGTTGTTGGTTTCTAGGTAAAAGAGAAGAGCTGGGGAAAGGAAGGTTTTCTTAAGAAATCCTTTTCTCTCATGGCCCCGTTGAACTGGATTTGTAATTGCTATCCATTGATGTCCCATCACATTCAATCCAGTTGATAAGAATTCCCAGTATTTTTTGAGGGAGCCGTTTTTGTGGTGGGAAAGAAGTAAAAGGCTTACAATATTCATGTGTCCTAACATTCCAACAAATAATAATGTCATAGTAAATTTATTTTGTTGTTGTTGTTCAATTGCTCAGTTGTGTCCGACTCTTTGTGACCCTATGGATTGTAGCATGCCAGGCTTGCCTTCAGTATCTCCCAGAGTTTGCTCAAACTCATGTCCATTGAGTTGATTTATAAAAATGAAAAAAAGACTTTTGTGAGCCTCTTTTTTCATTAAAAAATACTAAAAATATATATACTTTACAACCACTTTGATATAAAGAGGAATATAATCTAAGATGGATTATATTAATTTCATTCCTGATTTTAAATGAAATTAAAATATTTTCTTGGGCTCCTAAAAGTTTTCGGGGCCCTGGGCTGGGTACCCACTGTGCCTGGTGGGAGAAGCTAAACTGCCTTTGTTGTAGCTAAACTGGTTACATTTTAAGCCAGACAACTGTCTTCTGCCAGTTGTTCACCTTTTTAATTTGCTTTTTTTTTTAAATAATTAACAGTTGCTTTAAGTAGGGTAAGAGCAAGGGGAATGGGGACTTGGAATAAGCTGGAATTAGGCTTCATCAGGGAAGCTACTCCTAAAAATCAGTCACAGATTTGGGGCCTGCAGTCTCTTTTCACAGGATTTAAAGCTATTTTACTAAGTTTGTCAAAATCCATGTTCTTCAAAGGTTTATGTTTTTAAAGGGCTGATGCTGTGAAAGGAAATGCCATCATGATTATGTTTACATTTTGCATTTGTACAGGAAGGAAAAAACTAGAATTTTTCATGCAGAGAGCACTTATAGTTTTACTGAATATAGTTTTTCAAAGTAGGATTGATGTTGGAATATTTCTCTTATAATCTAGGTGAGAAGCCAATATATGGTTGAATGAAGTAAATCTTTTGCCAAATGCTCATTTTTGTATTTAATAAAGACTTTGATTCTTCTATTCAGGCTGATTTTTATCTGAATCTTTAATTTCCACTTATCTATGGTTTGGGGAAACAGAGCTAACTTAATGTATGTAGCTAATTTATGTAGCTAACTTAACAGAGCTACATAAATTCTGTCTACAAGTATTTTTTGAGAATCTCTTGGTCATTAACTCTCTAGAATGAAACTGGGTGAACTAACCTCAACAGCCATTCTTTTGCCAAATGTCAGATAAACGCCAACATTTTTTGCTTGGTAGGTTTTGAAATTTGACATTTCTGCATTGAAGTCCAGTGTTGTTTTTCCTGGATGCATGGCTTCTATTTACTCCTGACTTTCCTAGTTGTTCACAAGCTGCCAGCACTGTTCAGGACGCTGAGGGTAAAAAGGTAAATAAGATGCAATCCCCACCTTAAGGAAATCACAGTTTACAAGGAAGAGAGGCAAGTGTAAAGCTTATGAAAAGAATGATTAAAAATGATGGAATAAAAGGAAAGTACATGATCATCTCTTCAGTTCAGTTCAGTCGCTCAGTCGTGTCCGACTCTTTGCGACCCCATGAATCGCAGCACGCCAGGCCTCCCTGTCCATCACCAACTCCCGAGTTCACTCAGACTCACGTCCATCGAGTCCGTGATGCCATCCAGCCATCTCATCCTCTGTCTTCCCCTTCTCCTCCTGCCCCCAATCCCTCCCAGCATCAGAGTCTTTTCCAATGAGTCAGCTCTTCGCATGAGGTGGCCAAAGTACCGGAGTTTCAGCTTCAGCATCATTCCTTCCAAAGAAATCCCAGGGTTGATCTCCTTCAGAATGGACTGGTTGGATCTCCTTGCAGCCCAAGGGACTCTCAAGAGTCTTCTCCAACACCACAGTTCAAAAGCATCAATTCTTCGGCGCTCAGCCTTCTTCACAGTCCAACTCTCACATCCATACATGACCACAGGAAAAACCATAGCCTTGACCTTAGTCGGCAAAGTAATGTCTCTGCTTTTGAATGTACTATCTAGGTTGGTCATAACTTTTATTCCAAAGAGTAAGTGTCTTCTAATTTCATGGCTGCAGTCACCATCTGCAGTGATTTTGGAGCCCCCCCCCAAAAAGTCTGGCACTGTTTCCACTGTTTCTCCATCTATTTGCCATGAAGTGATGGGACTGGATGCCATGATCTTCATTTTCTGAATGTTGAGCTTTAAGCCAACTTTTTCACTCTCCTCTTTCACTTTCATCAAGAGGCTTTTTAGTTCCTCTTCACTTTCTGCCATAAGGGTGATGTGGTGTCATCTGCATATCTGAGGTTATTGAAATTTCTCCCGGCAATCTTGATTCCAGCTTGTGTTTCTTCCAGTCCAGCATTTCTCATGATGTACTCTGCATATAAGTTAAATAAGCAGGGTGACAATATACAGCCTTGATGTACTCCTTTTCCTGTTTGGAACCAGTCTGTTGTTCCATGTCCAGTTCTAACTGTTGCTTCCTGGCCTGCATACAGATTTCTCAAGAGGCAGGTCAGGTGGTCTGGTATTCCCATCTTTTTCAGAGTTTTCCACAGTTTATTGTGATCCACACAGTCAAAGGCTTTGGCATAGTCAATAAAGCAGAAATAGATGTTTTTCTGGAACTCTCTTGCTTTTTCCATGATCCAGTGGATGTTGGCAATTTGATCTCTGGTTCCTCTGCCTTTTCTAAATCCAGCTTGAACATCTGGAAGTTCACGGTTCACATATTGCTGAAGCCTGGCTTGAAGAATTTTGAGCATTACTTTACTAGCGTGTGAGATGAGTGCAATTGTGTGGTAGTTTGCACAATCTTTGGCATTGCCTTTCTTTGGGATTGGAATGAAAACTGACCTTTTCCAGTCCTGTGGCCACTGCTGAGTTTTCCATATTTGCTGGCATATTGAGTGCAGCACTTTCACAGCCTCATCTTTCAGGATTTCAAACAGCTCAACTGGAATTCCATCTCCTCCACTAGCTTTGTTCGTAGTGATGCTTATGAAAAGAATGATAAAAAATGCTGGGATAAAAGGAAAGTACATGAACATCTCAAGTTAGGCTATTTCATCAAGTAAACCTTCTTGGAGCAACATTTTGGTGTATCATTTTTTACCACTGAACCTCCGTTATTCTGTCTGTATATGGACAATAACCTGCTAGGCTTAAAGATGAAAATGTATAAAAGTTATGTAGCATAAAGCCTGGGACATACTTTTTGCACTTCTTCCATTACTTATTTTATTATAAAAACCATGTCAAAAGATGGAAGACATGCTGATTCACCCATAGACAATCAATGCCTGAATGAAGGAAGCAAGACTGTATATGATTTATGTTTTATAAACTATACCTATTCCCGTTTCACTAAGAGAGACTGTTAGTACATCCATATGTATAATTTGTACCAGGTATACAAATAAAGGCTTTGTCTGTTCCAAAGCAGTGATGGCAAAAACAAAACAAATCTCAGATATTAACAATCAAAATTTTCTTTTTTCATTCATATATTTGGTTGTGATGTACAGAGTGCTAGAAAATTAAATACTTCATCTTAAAGTCAGTTTGTGTTATTTTTTCCTTTAATTTTATTTTTCATTGAAGTATAATTGATTTACAGTGTGTTGATCTCAGGTATACAGCAGGGTGCTTCAGTTATGCATGCTTATATGTATTTTTCATGTTCTTTTCCCTTATAGTTTATTGCAAAATTTTGAATACAGTTCCCTGTGCTATACAGTAGGTCCTTGTTGGTTATCTATTTCATATATAAGCAGTGTATATGTTAATCCCAAAGTCCTAATTTATCTTCCCCTCTTTTCCCTTTTGGTAACCATAAGTTTGTTTTCTATGTCTGTGTGTCTGTATTGTATATTAGTACATTTGTATCACAAAAATTGTTTTATTTATTGTATTTACTTTTAGATTCCACATATAAGCAATATAGAGTCAATATGTTGAAAGAAATAAACTAATACTTTGGAGTCATCTTCGTGCAGTACTCATGCCGAGAAACCATGCCTCTGTTCTGCCTGTAGACTGTTGACCTGGATGGTAGTTAGCCTTAGGCCACCCATTGACACTACAGATGACATTTGAAGAAGCACTTGTTAATCCAGCTTCCTGCCAGATCACCTCCTCTAGTACTCACCATGGAGACAGCATTACTTACTACCTTAGGATCTCCCAGACTAACCAACCATTAATAGCATGGTCTGACAGTTCCCTGGTGGCTCAGTGGTAAAGAATCCACCTGCCAACGCAGGAGATGTAGGTTTGTTCCCTGGGTCAGGAAGATCCCCTGGAGAAGGAAATGGCAACCCACTCCAATATTCTTGCCTGGGAAATCCCAAGGACAGAGGAGCCTGGTGGGCTGCAGTCCATGGGATCTCCAAAGAGTCTGACACAACTTAGTGACTAAATAACAGCAGTGGCACAGATTATCATGCGTAGGAATTATCATGGTAGGAATCTCTCTCTGTTGCCCTGAAAATAAGAAATAGCAGTGGGGTTTCTTGTTTTACCCTCTCCTATCTATGTGGCCAGCAGCAAAGACTGCTTCTCACCAGTTTCATGTGGCTCGATTAGGTTTCTCTCATTGCTGACATATTTAAAGAGTCATATCCTGGGATCATTGTCCCCTGAGTCCCTCTCTAAAATCCAAGTACTGGAGTAAAAAGTCCAAGTACCAAGTAAAATCCAGGACCAGAGTTGGTGAAAAGCACCTTCCCTATAGCCCTCCTCTCTGTATACACTTAGAGACCAGAAAATTCTGCCCAAATCCAGAGCAACTGTGGCCTTTGGCAGTCTGGTAGCGTTTGCCTTCTGGCATGAGTAGAACTAACGTCACCTGGGTAATTCAGCCTTTGGGATCCTTCTTCCATGAATGAGAGAATCCCGGGATTGACTGCCAACGGCCTCTTCCCTGTGCCCAGTTTCCTTTGATGCAGTGTGCGGAATGGTGACGGTCCATTTCCGCACCACCCCCCATCCTGCCAGGCGAGGATTTATGGTCCTCATGCCCCAGTTGTGAAGCTGGCCTGTGGTCTTTTGCCGCCGCAGGCCTGTGAATGTTTAGAATCATGTGTTTATATTTCCAGGGCTACGGTTTGAAAGTCGAGGGAACAGACAGATAGCAAAGAATTCACAGGTCAAGCTGCTGTTGCTTCCTCCTTAGAGGGCTCTTTCTCGGCTCATATTGTCATATCTAGATTCCTGTGGAGCTCCTGGCTTTCAGACTTCCGTTTCTTTGATTAGATGCTTTCAAGTGAGTTTTTCTGTAAGAAATCACCATAGAAGAGGTGTTTACATGATGCGATGGGGAAGTGAAGTTTGCCTGACACAAGGAACCTCGGAAACTTTCCCGTAATGAAAAGGTCTGGCTTGTGGGTGGGCGCCCTTCCATCCAGACAGACGGGAATGTGACTTGGCAGCCAGAAGACACATGGGCTTGTGACCACCGGGACAGGCACCTCATTGGAAAAGCCCCAACCGCTGGGCCTGTTCAGCTTTTCTGAATGTACTAGCAGGCATTTGACTGCTTTAAATCTACACTAGATTTCTTCTATGTCATAGCCATTGTTTTCCTCCTCAAAAATGTGGATGCCTTTAATAAAACCTTTTTTGCCTGCTCCCCCACCCCCGACCATGTGACTTAAATATGAAAGTGAATTTCACTTATCAGTGAAAGAAATCAACATGACTTTAATGAAACCGTTTCTACCTTCTTTGGTTCCCCTCTTCTAAGAATTCAAGCAGATCCTTGCGCCTAACTGGATTCTTTTGGACCTTTAAGGATGAACATGAACCCAGTATCATTAGAACAGTTGCCAGAATAGGCTCCTGAAATTCAGATGGTATGGTCGCCCACCCCTCTCCCTGCTCCATCTTTGGATGGATGAGTGACTGCCTCCCAGTCAGTCCCTGAGTACAGAATCATTTATTTTGGTGTCACTTCATGACGAAAGCCCAGCTGGCATTAGCTCAAGTTATGCAGCTGGCTATTAATTGAAGAAAACTTCCCTGTCACTCCTCAGTCAAACACAATCTGATTCAGCAAATCCTTTTCGTTCTCCTCCCTTCTATTATACCAGAAGAACAAACGTAAATAACTCCCACTTGGCTCAACTTGGCATGGATTGTAAGTTAGCTGGCAGCATGCAGACTGATTACATTAATGCTTTCTGGGCTGCTCTTCTCAATTGATTTTTATTTCTAGAAGAGGTTGGACATCTCATTTCTGAGGCTTTATAATGTTGTCCAGAGGAAGGAAGTATTATTGTAGCCTGCCTTTGCTCTTCTATCTTGCATAGTTAATTTTCAAAGTCATTTCCACAAAATTTCAAATTGCATCACCTGTAGGGTAGGTACTGGTCTTCTGTGAGTGGATATTCTGTTTTTCTATCATGCTTGACTGGGCTTGTGTTTTTCTTTTAAACAGAACTTGGTGAAAGATTTGTTCAGGATTTTAGAACTATATAAGCGTGTAGTATGTAGCACTTGGTATGCCAAACATTTTTGATGAGTGCATTTTGTAATTAAAATGTGAAACTACTTGGTGTGAGGAGATGATAAATGTGTTTAAAAATCATGGAACTTTTCCATGAAATAAAACTCTGTGCAGAAATGACGTGGGAAAGTTCTTACAGGAGTGCTAAAAGAGTACATCAGTTTGATTCTCTCTGGATACGAGAGTTCATCAATTACATTATTCTGTAGCAACATGTTTCAGCACCAAGGATATCTTCAGGGCCCTCCCCACCCCAGTTCCTGTCTTTTGTACAATGTGCTTGCTGGGTGCCATCATTATTATACCCTGAACCCTAAACATGAACTTAGGACAGCAAAATGGTACCTTGTTAGGACTTAGGTGTCTATAAGGGGCTCAATGGGATTTCAGCGACAGGTACTGAGAGAGAAATCAGAACTTGACAGAAGAAAATAGAAGTTCGGTGCTAAAAGAGACCTGGAATAACTGCCTTGTCCCTCGAGATTGGTCTTGTGACTCATTAGATGAACCAAAGGGCATCAGAGAACCTGGCTTAGATTAGGCTTTCTTGGGTTACAGGAGATTCAGAGCTAGATCTGGCAATAAAGTCTCGTGGTATGAAGCGCTCCTAATTTGAATGCCTAATGCATGTTCCGGTGTCCATGAAGTGGACCTTAGAAGTCTGTGTAGTCTGAAAGAGGAGTAGATTACACAGGAGCTGGAAGTCACAGCTGACCTCTAGATCCAGATCTGAGTGGTGTGACCCCGTTGCAACTGATGTTGTTATAATGGATCCCTCCCTGGAAGGATTCTTTCATGAACACAGATAGGTTGGGGCTGCAGTGTGTAGACTCAGCTGAAGGTGTTATAAAGCTCTAGAAGCTGATATGCCTGCAAAATGGAAATGATGCTTTGAGGAAATGGTTGGTGTTAAAAAACAAAGGCAGTCACGTTTGTCTGCTTAAGAATTATATTCCCTTTCTATACAATGCTATATTCCCTCTATAAAGAGAGATGTCTCATGGGGAATTCCTTTCCATTTATAAACTGGCAGACAATTTAAATGGAAAATGTTTTAATAGTTTGGACAATTTTTTTGAGTATAAAACCAGGGGTTTAAGTCCTGAAATGTAACTGTATATTTATATTGTTGCCAGAATCTGATATTTATAGATGGGAGGTTCAGTTCAGTTCAGTCACTCAGTCGTCCGACTCTTTGCGTGAGTCTTCTCCAACACCACAGTTCAAAAGCATCAATTCTTTGGTGCTCAGCTTTCTTCACAGTCCAACTCTCACATTCATACATGACTACTGGAAAAACCATAATCTTGACTAGACGGACCTTTGTTGACAAAGTAATGTCTCCGCTTTTTAATATGCTGTCTAGATTGGTCATAACTTTCCTTCCAAGGAGTAAGCGTCTTTTAATTTCATGGCTGCAATCACCATGTGCAGTGATTTTGGAGCCCAAAAAAATAGTCTGACACTGTTCCCACTATTTCCCTATCTATTTCCCATGAAGTAATGGGACCAGATGCCATGATCTTAGTTTTCTGAACGTTCAGCTTTAAGCCAGCTTTTTCACTCTCCTCTTTCACTTTCATCAAGAGGCTCTTTAATTCCTCTTCACTTTCTGCCATAAGGGTGATGTCATCTGCATATCTGAGGTTATTGAAATTTCTCCCAGCAACCTCACTTCTTTAATTTGTATTGTGTATCACACAATGCTTTTAGTTACCTTTTACAGATAATGCAATGAATTAGACAGAGTCCCCATTCTGAAAGAACCTTCAGGAAGTAGGAGCTTACGTAGTCCCTTGTAATGGTACAGTAGGTGTGCCTAATTTCATCAGAAGCCATTACTAAGGGCATCCGTTTCTTTAAATTATGAGGCTGTTTACTTAACATGCTGCTGCTGCTGCTGCTGCTAAGTCACTTCAGTCGTGTCCGACTCTGTGCGACCCCATAGATGGCAGCCCACCAGGCTCCACCGTCCCTGGGATTCTCCAGGCAAGAACACTGGAGTGGGTTGGCATTTCCTCCTCCAATGCATCAAAGTGAAAAGTGAAAGTGAAGTCGCTCAGTCTTATCTGACTCTTAGTGACCCCATGGACTGCAGCCTAAGTGGCTCCCCCGTCCATGGGATTCTCCAGGCAAGAGCACTGGAGTGGGGTGCCATTGCCCTCTCCTTACTTAACATAGTTGATGCCAAAACTGATGAGCATTAAAACTCTCTGAGACATTGCATCTTTCTAAGAAGAAGATTGAAAGAGAAAGACTACAAGACAAAAGTAACCCTCCTCCCAAGCCCAACTCAAGACAAGGTTTTCACCTTGCTCTTCTGAGCACAGTGATGTGACAGACAAACCTACAGGCAATGGAAGCCTTTGGAACAAAGAGATTCCACAAATGTCACATTGTTCGTGGATTTCACAATTAATTCTGCAGTGTTTAAAGACGATGACTTCAAATTGCTCCTTTACGTTGAGGCTATAAATGGTTTAAATGGGAGAGGATGTGACAGGATCGAGCATCTTCCCCTTCCTTTGTCCTCTGAGAATTCAGAATGAGCAGCCACCGTTATGCAGCAAGAAGAGAGAAGGAACTAGAACTTGGAATGAGTTTCTCTGAGGCCCTCATTGTTCCAGGGTATACTGAGGGCTATACTATCATCACATTAGACAAATGGCTTCTCCTTCTGTGCCAGCTTAATTACCAGCTTGGCTTCTGAACAAAGAAATCATAGTTGAGGCAGAACATGTTTGCCATTGAAGGTAACAGTCTTAGAGCAAGCTTCAGGTTGTTTTCCATTTAGTTTTTTATTATTCAACTTGCAGAAAGAGACCTTTTCTTTTTAAGAAAAATGATGTACTCTTACATCTCTTAAGTTTCAGTATTGGGTGCATGCTTCACATAGTAGGTAGCAAAACTGAGTTAGATGCTGATCAAAAATAAGCAGGAAGGATGAGTGGGCTAGGACATGTCAAAATGTCATGTTAGAACTACATAGATGGAGATAGAATGTAGTTGTTTACCATAAGCTGCATGTATCAGTTACATTTCTAAGTGTAGTCCCCATTGATATCACCTGAGAACTCCCTAGAAATGCAAATTCTTTGGTCCAGTTTCAGGCCTAATGAGTCAGAAACTCTGGAGGTGGGCTCAGAAACGTGTGTTTTTCAAAGCCCTTAGGAGATTCTGATGTGTGCTAAAGTCTGAGAACCACTTCTGCAAAAAATGCCACAAGGCACATGTAGAACAAAAATGATTCAGCAAATGAATTATGACAGTATTTAGAAATTTGAAGAAACAGGTAAATCCATAGTGGTTTTTTTTTTTTTTTTCTTTTAATCAGAATTCTGTGTTTGGAAATAAGGGTTTGAATTTTTCACCTTTTTTTTTTTTTCAGTGTGAAATTAAGAAGTAAACAGGGAGGTGTGTGAGCGTGCATGTGCGCTCAGTTGTGTCTGACTCTCTGCAACCCCATGGGGAGGTATGAGGAGGTATTTATGTCATTGTGTAGGATTAATGGAGTTTATTCGAGTGGGAAAACGTGTCTCATGGAAAAGCTTCACTCATATTCTATCTAGACACACATTCTTTTTTGAGGCATTAAACACAAAAGAAAATTGGCTTCATCTTGTTCAAGGAAATGGTGTTTTAATTCTGTAGAGAAATAATTTCATTTTCTTGGAGAAATGGGTAGACTGATATTAGTAATTTAATTTTCTTAAGTATAAGATGGTTGCTACAGTTCTTACCAATACTGAAAGAAGCAGGGTCAAAATTAGCAAGTGACTGAATTTTTTGGAGGGGGTGGTGATAAAACTTGTATAGTGGGAAGGTAACTTTATAATAAACTATAACTACTTAGCCTGTACTATTTCCTATAGTACTTTGATCAGACAGCTAAGGGAATAAACAGTAATCTTAACTCCGTGGTAGGTAACTCCATTTGGATTTGTTCATTTAGCAAATAGTTGTGAATAGCTACCATGGACTTAATATATTAGCATTGGAAAAATGAGCAAGACACTCACAGCAATGGTCCTTGTGAAGCCAGAGTTCCCGTGGTAAAGCTAGATGATTAAACAAGCCACTTTGATTGAAGTATAGTAGTAACGTTTAGCCCCAAGACAGAATATAAGATAGCCCCAGTGAGAGCAGCTCTCCTGGACTTGAGGGTGTGAGCATGGGTGGTCAGGAGTGGCTCATAGAAAAGGCACTAGAACTTACAAGGCTAATAGAAATTAGTCAGATAAAGCAGGAGCAGACCGAGAAAAGAACATGTGCAAAGGCCAAAGGCAGTGTATTTTGGTTACCATCATGTGCCTGAACATGGCTCCATCTTGGTGGAGCTTGGAGGGCAGACGGTGACTGTATAGGTTCTGGAAAGAGATGAGAGATGATGCTGGAAAGAAATATTTTTTAAAAAGAAAAAGCCTTGCCAGCCATGGTATTAATTTTGGACTTTATTCTACAAGATGGAAAGCCTTTGAAGTTGTAGGATTTTTCCCCATTCCAGAGACTGGATTGGAGAAGCCCGATGTTGGAGGAAGGGAGGCCAGTGGAGACCCTGTTGTAACATTTCAGACAACAAGTATTCATTGCTTGGAGCAGCAGCAAGATGGGGATGGATAGAAGTGAAAAGATTTGGGAAACAGCTATTTCACTAGCTTGGTGGAGCTTGGAGGGCAGACGGTGACTGTATAGGTTCTGGAAAGAGATGAGAGATGATGCTGGAAAGAAATATTTTTTGAAAAGAAAAAGCCTTGCCAGCCATGGTATTAATTTTGGACTTTATTCTACAAGATGGCAAGCCTCTGAAGTTGTAGGATTTTTCCCCATTCCAGAGACTGGATTGGAAAAGCCCGATGTTGGAGGAAGGGAGGCCAGTGGAGACCCTATTGTAACATTTCAGACAACAAGTATTCATTGCTTGGAGCAGCAGCAAGATGGGATGAATAGAAGTGAAAAGATTTGGGAAACAGCTATTTCACTAGCAGATTGAGTGGGACCTGGTGATTCATTACATGTGGGAGCAACTAGAATCATTCTTTGAGCTAGTGCTGCAGGAGGGGTGGCAGGTGTGAGTGAAATGATTCGTTCCATTTGGATATGCTGAGTCTGAGAATTCTTTGGTTGTCTAAGCAGAGATGACCAACACGCTGTTGGAAATGCAAAGTAGGTCTGGGACACAAGTGATCTGGGCTCTTCTCTTAAGTTACTCTGCCCTCATAAATGTTTTCTATGTTTTATCATGCAGAAGCTACAGCCAAAGAACTTTCTTTATGATCCTTGATTACTCCCGTAGCTATTGGGCACTACTCTGTTTTTTTTTTTTTTTTTAATAGAAGTATATTTGATTTACAGTGTTGTGTTAATTTCTGCTATACAGCTAAAAGACTGTTGCACACATATATACATTCTTTTTATGCTCTTTTCTATTATGGTTTATTCCAGGAGATTGGGTGTAGTTCCCTGAATTGGGCTCTGCTCTAGATGTCAGTGTTACGTACTAAGTGAAATTTAGAACCATAGAATTTCTCTGCCAGAAACCCTAGAAAACAATTTGAGTTCCTTAGTGAAACATACCCACTGATTAAGCAGTTGGTGTTACCTTTCAGTTGGTGTTTTATTTCAACAGTGGAAAATACAAGGGAACTAGAATGATCTAACTCCAGTTTAAATATTCTTATCTCCATTTACATTAGGGGTCATTTCTCTGTACCAATAAAATACTTTAGAATTGTTGTTCAGTGAGAGCAACACTAAAATATTGAAGAGATGAATATAATAGCTAAAGGGTAAAATACGTATTCACATTTTGAGAGAGAAGAATTATGTTTACCACACAACTCCCCTTAATTTTCAATAATGTTATAGCAGTACATTTTTTAATAGAACATTTAAATTAGAACTTTAGAAGTCTCTTTTGTCATATATAAAAAGAGGTTCAGGGCATCTCATTTGACTGAATAACTGCATGTACAAGTGTTGTTTGTCAGCAACTAAAGAAAAATCTCATATAAATCGTGAACTACTCTCTACAGCTTTACCTAACACTCTCTTCATAATCATGGAACTTTTCAAGTTATTTTATTTTTTAAGAAACCAAAAAATATAAGAGAACTTAATATACAGACACGTAAATTTCAACTAGTCTTTAGGAAAAATGAGAGCAAGCATTGCCATCACAAAATTTTGAGTAGTTAAGTCCCATGAATATTTGCAAGTTACCAAATTAGAAACATTAGGGAAATGGAACCCCACTCCAGTATTCTTGCCTAGAGAATCCTGTGGACAGAGGAGCGTAGTGGGCTGCTGTCCATAGGGTTGCACAGAGTCAGACACAACTGAAGCAGCTTAATGCATTGGAGAAGGAACTGGCAGCCCACTCCAGTGTTCTTGCCTGGAGAATCCCAGGGACAGAGGAGCCTGGTGGGCTGCCGTCTATGGGGTCTCACAGAACCGGACACAACTGAAGTGACTTAGCAGCAGCAGCAGGGATTATGTATAATATATTTCTGATGATGCAGTGTTTTTAACACTTGCATTACTTTGGTCTGTTGAGTAGACACTACTAAAGCCTGTTCTTGCAACGTTTAAGCTTTTTCTGATGAATAATTGTGAGGCTTCTGTTTGAAATACAGAGCTCCTGCTCATACATGATATAGGTTAAACCTGGACAGATCAGAATTGGCTGATAAAACTGTTAAAGCTTGTTTCCCAAGTCTTGTTGTCTTTTCCTGAGATCTTTTTCCTATTTCAGATCATCAGAGCCCTTATTATTTCTAAGAAATGCTTTATTCTAGCTAGACATCTTATACGATTATGACTTTGTCTTAGCCATTCAGCAAAAATATCAATGTGTATATGCCTCCCAGGGGGCGCTGGTGGTGAAGAACCGGCCTGCCAATGCAGAAGATGTAAGAGAAGGGGGTTCTATCCCTGGGTCAAGAAGATCTCCAGGAGGAGGGCACAGCAACCCCTCCAGTATTCTTGCTTAGAGAATCCTATGGACAGAGAAGCCTGTGTTCTTACCTGGAGAATCCCATGAACAGAGGAGCTACAATCCATAGGATTGCAGAGAGTCAGAAACGACTAGGCACACAGCACGCAAACAATAAAGATCCACCCCAAATTTAAACAGGCTTATCCTAAATTTACAGATTTAACATACTTTAGTAGATAGTTAAATACACACATGTGTATGTACATACATGTACCATATGTGCGGAGCCTGGTGGGCTGCCATCTCTGGGGTCGCACAGAGTCAAACACGACTGATGCGACTTAGCAGCAGCAGCAGCCTACTTCATATGGTTTGCCAATAACTTCAAATTTATGGCAGTAAACAGATTGACTTATTCACAAAGAATAAGAAATGCAGACTTATTTGTATTTTTCCATAATGGCATTCACTGCTATAGGTACCCAGTAAACTGCATATGAAGAAAAAACAAAAGTTCTTTTTCAAAAGCCTGCAAGGGTAAGTTGAATATATGCCTTAGAAATGTGCTGTATCAGTTGAAATCTAAGAGATTGGGACAAGTGGAAGGAGTTAAATCTTACAAGAACACAGAGACAAGAAATTTGAACTGGACCATGACCTGGGCAATGCCAATGTCTTCGTTGAAAAATTTTAGAACAGGTAAAAGTTACCCTTTCCAGTCACACACTACAGATATAATTTTATCTGTATTGATACACTCTACATTCAGTTCAGTTCAGTCGCTCAGTCATGTCCGACTCTTTGCGACCCTGTGAATCGCAGCACGCCAGGCCTCCCTGTCCATCACCAACTCCCGGAGTTTACTCAAACTCATGTCCATCGAGTCAGTGATGCCATCCAGCCATCTAATTCTCTGCCTTCCCCTTCTCCTCCTGCCCCCAATCCCTCCCAGCAGCAGGGTCTTTTCCAATGAGTCAACTCTTCACATGATGTGGTCAAAGTATTGGAGTTTCAGCTTTAGCATCAGTCCTTCCAATGAACACCCAGGACTGATCTCCTTTAGAAAGGACTGGTTGGATCTCCTTGCAGTCCAAGGGACTCTCAACAGTCTTCTCCAACACCACAGTTCAAAATCATCAATTCTTCGGTGCTCAGCTTTCTTCACAGTCCAACTCTCACATCCATACATGATCACAGGAAAAACCATAGCCTTGACTAGACGGACCTTTGTTGGCAAAGTAATGTCTCTGCTTTTTAATACGCAGTCTAGGTTGGTCTTAACTTTCCTTCCAAGGAGTAAGCGTCTTTTAATTTCATGGCTGCAGTCACCATCTGCAGTGACTTTGGAGCCCAGAAAAATAAAGTCAGCTACTGTTTCCACTGTTTCCCCATCTATCTGCCATGAAGTGATGGGACCGGATGCCATGACCTTCGTTTTCTGAATGTTGAGCTTTAAGCCAACTTTTTCACTCTCCTCTTTCAATTTCATCAAGAGGCTTTTTAGTTCCTCTTCACTATGTGCCATAAGGGTGGCGTTATCTGCATATCTGAGGTTATTGATATTTTTCCCTGCAATCTTGATTCCAGCTTGTGCTTCTTCCAGCCCAGCATTTCTCATGATGTACTCCACATTAGTGTATCCAAAATTACCATTACTTATGCTTTTAGTTTATATCTTTATTATCTCAAAATATAGTCTGCTGAGTCTCTTATTTTGATATTTTCTCTTTTTTATTTCTTATTTTTGACTCCCACCATTTTTTTCTTCTTTTTCCTCTAATAATTTGAAAATTCATATTTATGTCAGTGCCCTAAAGAAATGTTTAGATATTTTTCCTGTTTCAGAACATGGTAGTTACACCTCTACCCAGATTTTCTGGCTGCTGAGTTCCAGTTTCTTTTTTATTTCTTATTTTTGACTCCCACCATTTTTTTCTTCTTTTTCCTCTAATAATTTGAAAATTCATATTTATGTCAGTGCCCTAAAGAAATGTTTAGATATTTTTCCTGTTTCAGAACATGGTAGTTACACCTCTACCCAGATTTTCTGGCTGCTGAGTTCCAGTCACCTGTTCCTTAAGACTTGTTGTTGCTGTTTAATCGCTAAGTTGTGCCAGATTCTTTTGCAACTCCGTGCACCGTCGCGCATCAGGCTCTTCTATCCATGAGATTTCCTGGGCAAGAAGGCTGGAGTGGGTTGCCGTTTCCTTCTCCAGTGGATCTTCCCAACCAGGGATCAAACCTGTGTCTCCTGCATTGACAGGCTGATTATTTATCACTGAGCCATGTGGGGAGCCGTCTTAAGGCTTGTACTGTGCTTAGTTGCTCAGTCATGTCTGACTCTGCAACTCCATGGACTGCAGCCTGCCAGGTTCTTCTGTCCATGGGGATTCTCCAAGCAAGAATACTGGAGTGGGTTGCCATCCCCTCCTCTCTTTAGGCTTAGAAGAACTCAATTTTTTCAGCACAACCTTGCCCCAAACAATGTAATGTTAGTATAATGTATTAACTCTGCACATACATCAATCATTTACAAAATTTTGAGTGTCTAGTATGTGCAAGGCAAACTCAGGAATTTTAGGATTTATAGGATCTGTTATCTATAAGAAGATTTTGTGAATCAAAGTCAACACCCCCCCGCCCAAATGATTGTGACTTTGGTTTGTGTTTACACCCCCCCCCACCTGATGTCTTTTAAAAGCTATATCCATGCATCTTATATCGATAAATAGAAATATATTTATTTAGTTTTGACAGACAGTGCTCATGAAAAATTTATAGCCTCCATGTTAAAGATAAAAATGAAGACATTCTGCCACTCTGCTGTATTTTCCTAAAGATTTTTATGATTTATATAGCCCCTACAGAAAAGTTTTGAAACAGTGGCACTGATAATAAGACCCAATAAATACCAGCTCAATGTACACATACTCATTTGTTTTGCATCAGCCCTAGCAGGTATATAGGGCTTCCCAGGTAGAGCTAGTGGTAAAGAACCTCCCTGCCAATGCAGGAGACTCAAGTGACATGGGTTCGAACCCTGGGTTGGGAAGGTCCCCCAGAGATGGGCACAGCAACCTACTCCAGTATTCTTGCCTGGAGAATCCCATGGACAGGGGAGCCTGGTGGGCTACAGTCCATAGCGTCTCAAAGAGTCTGACACGACTGAAGCGACTTAGCAGACATACATGCATGCGAGCCTGCCTAAGGGGTATATATGTTATACTTTATCTTCCCAATCCAGGGATCCAACATTGCAGGCAGATTCTTTACTGTCTGAGCCACCAGGAAAGCCCTTAGCATTATTAGCATTGCAACAGATTATTTGGCTAGGCAAATCAACAGAATGAAAATTTAAAGATACACTATCAAATTGAAAAAGCCTCCACATATTTTGAAGCATTGGTTCTCACCCACCTTAAATCACTTGGGCCACTTTAAAAAATCTCATGCCCAGGCCAGACACCTGACCAATGACATTAGAATTCTTGGGCAAGGACCCAGGAGAAGGTATATTTAACACCTTCTGTGGCTCTGCTAATTTAAAGGCTCAGCAGCATCCACTTATTTTTTTTTTTTTGCCTCTGGAAGTTTTAAAATCTAGTTTATTTTCTAGTTTAAAATCTTGTTTATTTTCTTGGTTTTACTTTTACACGTTTCCATCCCTAGACTCTTTTAATTCTTTTTGAGAGAAGAAGTCAACCTCTGGAAAATGTATCTAAAATATGAGAGAAGAATTCCAGTAAAATATGCCATGTTTCTATTAATATCAGGAACATCTCTTAGTATAATACATAATGCTTATATTGCATGATGATTTATATAAACTGTGGAAGAATAAATGAGGCTTTTATGCTTGGTTGCAGGAAAGGCTTTTCCTGTATCCAGTTGATTCAAATATTCAGTTTTCAAAATAACCTGCCCACATACATTTTAGATATGACTTGGTCCGAATAGCCAGTTGTTGACTCCAGTTTCATGTTTTAACAAAAGCAGTTGTGCTTTTCCATACAGAGCATCAACAAGAAGTACAGCATTGCATTTTAGAGTAAGGAATGTGATTTCATCCAAGGAGTTCCCAGACCTTAGTGAGCATCAGAACCTCTAGGAAGGGTGGTCATGCACACATTCCTGGGTCCTCTCCCCACAGTTTCTAATCCTGTTGGTCAGTGGTTCCCCGACCACCCATTGTCCTCTGCTAAGTCCCCAGGAGAAGCTGATGCTGCTGGTCTGGAGACCACACTTTGAGAATCACTGTAATATCTTAACTTCTCAGTTGCACCTTCACTGAACTGAATATACCTGTTGACTAACAGTGAAGAGTGTGATTGTCACCAAGCATCTTAATGTTTCTAAATATCCGTATATAGTCAGAGAGACTCCCCTCGCAGTCCAGTGCAGGGGTATGGGTTTGATCCCTGGTTAGGGAACTAAGCAAAGAAGTCAGTGGCAGCCCACTCCAGTACTCTTGCCTGGAAAATCCCATGGACGGAGGAGCCTGGTGGGCTGCAGTCCATGGGGTCGCTAAGAGTTGGACACGACTGAGCGACTTCACTTTCACTTTTCACTTTCATGCCTTGGAGAAGGAAATGGCAACCCACTCCAGTGTTCTTGCCTGGAGAATCCTAGGGATGGGGGAGCCAGGTAGGCTGCCGTCTCTGGGGTCGCACAGAGTCAGACACGACTGAAGCAACTTAGCAGCAGCAGCAGGGAACTAAGATCTCACATGCTGCTTACTGTGGTCAAAACAAACAAACAGAAAACATATAGTCAGAGACACTAGAAGCAAACCATATCTATATTAAGACTATTGTGTTGTTGTTGCTGTTTTGGCCTTCTTTAGTAAGTCTGTTGTATCAATTTTAGAGAAAAATGTTTTCAAATTTTACCAACACAGATTTAAATAAATAATAAAAAATTCTATCTTAGACATTTTGAGTTTCACTCTTCTAGTTAATAAAGCATATGAGTTCCAGGCAACCTCTCCTTTTAAAGGCACATTATATTTAAAAAAAAAAAAAGACTAGCAAAATTGGCAAATTTTGTCAATAAAGGTGAAGAGACTCATTTTCCTGCTCAGATATTCTATAAGTAAATGATCAAAGTTCTAACCACTATTTTTTGAAAAGTCAGCAAGAAAAAATTATCCTTATTATAATATTGGTTTTGACATGAAGACAGTATTGAGTATGTTGGGCCAGTCGTGTTCTAGTTTTACCATAAGGAAACAAAGCAGAAAGACTGGTGGTGTCTTACTTTTGCACCACTGTGCTGTTTGGCAACATCTTTTAGTAACATGTGACTAAGAATGATAGTCTGTAGGCAGAAGGGAGGGTCAGAGAAATTCAGTGAAATGTCCAAACTGGTCAAAAGCCTGGACTAAAGTTTGGAGACTCCCTGTGTCATCCTTCTATTCCACCACTCCCTAAGATGGTCCAAGCACGTTGCCCTCTGTCTGGGGCTATGGCCCAGAGGATGGCATGTTGCCCAGAAGAGTAATGAAAGAAGACTACAGCTTCTTTGTCGGATCTTCTCAAAGGTCTCTTTTTTGATCTTGGATGGGCTTACTGTTAAGTCTGGAGAGTGAACCTCTGAACAGAAATGCTGATATATTGTTTGAAAAAAAAAATTTTTTTTTTCAAAAGAGATGCTAAGACCAACTTAGAAAGTATGGTGTTAATACTTTACATTTCTTTAAGAATTTTCAAATCATTTCAGTGTAAATCATATTTACTCTAAACCACTCTACAAAGTGGACAAAGTGATCACTTCATTTTTCAAATGGCAACTAAAAGTTTAATTTGAGGCACTCTTCAAACAAAGCTAGTGGAGGCCTGTGTTCTTGTGCCTGCACTTCAGATATGGCTCTTCATCAGCCAAACCTGGCTTGCATTCATTCATTCTTTGAAAATATTCGCTGAGTCCATAATGTGTGCCAGATGCTATTCTAAGTGCTTAGTGTACAACAAAACAAATGAAATTCCGTGACCACATGGAGCTTACATTTCAGTGAGGGGTATGTTAGGCAGAATAATGGTCCCCACAAAGATTTCACTGCCTAATTCATTGAACCTGTGTGTTATCTTAATGGAAAAGGGAGATTGTAGATATGATTGAGACCTTGAGATACAAAGATTGCCCTCAATTATCCAGGTGGACCTAATCAGTCGTGTGGGTCCTTAAAAGCAGAAACATTTTCTTGATTGTATGAGAGGGAGATGTGATGACAAAAGATTGGTCAGAAAGATGCAACTTTGTTATCTTTATAGTTGGAGGAAAGGGCCCAGGAGCCAAGGAATGCAGGTGGCGTCTAGAAGCTGGCCATGAAACAGATTCTCCCCAGAATATCCAGAAAGGAACGCAGCCCTTCTAGTACCTTGATGTTAGGCTTATGAGATCCACTGTACACTTCCAACCTATAGAACTGTAAAATAACAAATTTTCGTTGTTAAGCCTCTGTGTTTGTAGTAATTCATTACACCAGCAATAGAAAACTAATGCAGGGGGAAGACAGGCAATGGTCAAGAAAAATAACTAAAATATATTGTGTGTTGAGTAGTGGTAAGTGCTAAAGATGGTAAAGCGTCTGTCTACAATGCAGGAGACCCAGGTTCGATCCCTGGGTTGGGAAGATCCCCTGGAGAAGGAAATGGCAATCCACTCCAGTACTATTGCCTGGAAAATCCCATGGACAGAGGAGCCTGGTAGGCTACAGTCCATGGGGTCGCAAAGAGTCGGACACGACTGAGCGACTTCACTTTCACTTTCAAGTGCTAAAGAAAAAAAAGAGTGTCAGGGAGAAATGCATTTTTAGACAGAGCTGGCTTCCACATTGAGATTTGGGTAAGACTTGGAGGAGGTAAAGGGTAAAATGTTTCAGAGACAGGAAGCCAAAATCTTCTAACTCTAGGATGGACATTAAAAGAGCAATAAGCATTCCGGAATATCCCAAGTTCCCCCATGTATGATGATTAGGATAAAGGCTCAACACTTAAAGTATGACGTTGTGATTTTTCTATGAGGAAATAAACATCCTTTTTATGTTTTTTAAAAAAAAATTAAAAACATCCTTTTTTAAATAACATTTGCTTTTCTGTATTTTAAGGAGAATAGGAGAGGACATGAAAAAAATGTACTACTATTTAATATATACCATGATTTTTAAAAAGATACTTAAAATTTTAATTTAAAGCAAACAAGTTAGGAACAGTCAGACTTTCTGAGTTCTTTGGGATCATCTCCTCAACATTATGATCAGCCAACAGCTTTTAGTGTTATAAAGGAATCTCAGATTATATCTGACCCTGGATTGTTGCAATAATAAGTTGAGTGCCAGTATAAAAATAGATATTTTGATTTTATTAGAGACATTCACATACTATAAATAAAAATAAAATCAGACTGCTAATTCAGTTCACCATTGACCATTAATTTTAATGGCATTGTCCACTGATACTTCCAAGTTATCTGATTATGGAGGCAAAGTCAATAGTTTTATATAGTCATACTCTTTCATGCATGAGTGATCAGTCTCTTCAGTCACATCCGACTGTTTGTGCCCCTATAGACTGTACCCTGCCAGGCTCCTCTGTCCATGGAATTCTCTAGGCAAGAATACTGGAGTGGGTTGCCATGCCCTCCTCCAGGGGAGCCATTCTCTTAAGTTCCTGAAAAGAACGTGCATGTCTGATTTTTATTGTGCTTTATTATAGCATATATTTTACTTTTCAAAGAAAGAACTCTATGACCTGTCAGAAAAATATTAATAAATAAGGCAAAGAAATTGTTGATGTAATAATAAACATTCTGCAATGATGCTGCATGGGAAATAGGCCTTACCTTGCTACTTAGGGTGTGGTCCATGAATCAATAGCATGAACATCACTTGAGAACATTGTAGAATGCACATTCTTGGATGCTACTCCAGCCCTACTGCATAACAATCTGCAGTTTAACAGGATTCTAGGTAATTCATAGAATTCATTATGTGTTAAAAAAAAAATGGGTTGGGGCAGTATCTTGAATCCTCATTACAAATCATGCCACAGAGTATTTAATGTTCTTCAGATTCTAATAGGTCCATATAAACTCATATTATTCTGAATTTAATGCCTTAGCATATCATGTTTGAGAAGCTACTGAGAAAAAAGTATCAGATCTCATGCCTCAGGAGAGAGCTGCAGGGAAATCAGTAGTTGATGTGATGCTTTTTGAGAATTTAGCAAACATTTGGGTCATACAGTGTTAATAATTTAAAACCTTTAAAGTGGTCAACATATTTTTAAAGATAAAATAATTTCAGTTGAGGGGTGAAAGGTACAGCAATTAGTTCAAAGGAAGGGACCTTGAAAATATAGAGAAAGATAAAAACAAAGTACAAACTTACTGTCGAATCAGAATTTTCAAGTTGTAAGAAGACACTGATGCCCTCTGGTTCAGAGCTAATGTAAGCTATGACTTGAATTTTCCAAGGCCAATGCTGACCATCTTGTTGAGGCTTACACAGAGAACTCACCGTCCTCCCAGCAGCTTTTATATGTTGTTGGCCAGCTCTGTATTGTCAGCTTGCTTTTGCTTTCACTGAACCGACTAATGCCTCGATGACTCTTCCAGGTAGCGTTGCTGCTACTTCTAAAGCTTGGGGACACACAAGACAAGTGAAATTGCACCTTTGCTTCAGACTCTTTTCTATCTTTAATCGTTCGATCCGTCCCCTATGTGTTCTATTTTTTTATGCCAGCTAACTGTACACTAGGGCATCTATCTTTTCATATCTTGGTCAGTCTCCTTTAGACTAACTCCTGTCTCACAACATTCTTTTTAAAATATGTGCCCCAAAGGTGAGCAAATTTCAGATATGATTAAGGTAGCTCAGAGCATTGGAGGGACTTTTTTTTTTTAACCTTGCTCTGGATGTTGTCAGTGAATGTGACTTGAAATCACATAGACTTTTTGGCTGCCCCAACCTATTGTGTCACATGTTGACACACACTTCACTAAGTGTCCTTGGCCTGGCCACCATCTCCTTTTCCCTTCCAAGCTGCTTAGTTAGATGCTTTTGCTCTAACCACGGGGTGGGACTTCAAATGTGTCCCTGTTTAACACCATCTTGTTAGACTCGGGCCATTAAGCTCTGTTTATACCCTGATTCTATCATCCATTCCATTAGCTCTTCCTCCCAGCTTGAAGTCCCCAAACCACACCCCTTTCCCTAATAGTCTGTCCCTGCTCCCTCAGACCTTCTCAACAAGCTTTATCCTGTGTCTGTAAGGATCCCAGTAGCTGGTGTAACTAAGTGTAGCTTTATTTTTTGACACTTGTGTATGTGTTCTGAAATATGTCACTTACTCACAATTTTTCTATTAATTTACAAACTCCTATTGTCAAGAATCTTCTGCTTCCTCTTCACAGTTTGGTTTTAAGTATACATAAATAATGTTGACTTTGCATGATGACTGGTGGTTAACTAATAAAAAAAAAAGATTGAGTTGGGGACTTTATGTTTTGTGTATAATGGAAGGATGCTCAGGAAATGCCTTTTAATGAAAAAAAATTCTAACTTTTGTTAGCAAAATAGGAAGTTCAAATGAAGCTAGGGGTACATCCAAAACAGGCTAAAATTGGCTTATTCTTTTCAATTCCTAATCCATGATGGTTGTATGTTAGCCTATTATCTTGCATTTGATTTTGAAATAGATCAGAAGTATGATGATTCAGAAATGGGTGACACAATCAAATTATAGGCAAATCCCTTGCTGTGTGATTCTTGTTAATGAAATATCTGTGATAGGAGAATCAAAACAGGAGGAACTGTATACAATTTAGAATCAAGGCCATAAAATTATTCCATTCAGCTGAGGATAACTTAACTCCTTAAACATGTCATATTTTTGAAGGAATAAGAATGGGCCTTATTCTTGTCAAAAAGATTTGAATATTTGAAGTTAGATTTCACTTTATCTCATCTAAATCAAGTATACTAAGCCTCATTTGTTCTGGCCTCTTGCATATTGTTAGAAGGAAATTTTTCCAGTAAATATTTTCTTTGGCTATTATACTTTTCACTGGTGATTGAAAAAATGTAAGTTTTGTGAACATATTGCTGGATATGGTTTTGGATACTTCAGAAGCCTGCCATCCAATGTTTATAAATTGATGCATTTGTTTATTTACATATATATAAATTTGCAGATTGACATATATGCTTATACTCGGAGAGGAAAGGATAAATGTATGAACACACTTGTATATATACATACCAACAAATCATTCAGTAATTATTTCAAAGAAGAATTGTAGATACTTTTAAATACTCACATTTCTGTTTTCCTGTGTTTTCTTTCATAAGCTTTCATTTTGGCATAAGAAAAATATAATGTTTTAAATTTAAAATCTCCCTATAGAATTCTTGGTAATAATGAAAAATGGAAAGAAATAAAATATCTGTCAATAGGGGAATGAGTACATAAACAAAAAAGGACAAATAAGAAGTAATATTAAGCAATGGGAAAAGCTTCTTGTGTTCATTTTCAACGCTGGTCAACATGTAGATTTCCTGCAAGATAAACTAACTTCCAGAAACAGCAATTATTATAAAGAATAACATATACATGTTTTTATACAAAAAGTATACATATATACATATATACTTTAAAAGCAAAAAAGTATACCACGGCAACATACATTTGTTTTTTAGCAAGAATTCTCAGTTTTATTGTTCTGTAGTCAAACCACCAGGAGAGTGGTGTGTAGTAGACGTCACTCTGCGTCTTCCCCTGCCTGGTCCCTTTGCTGTCATTGATGTCAAGAACCAGATAGAGATTCACGGGCTTCAGAGAAACATGCTTTGATATTGAAAGTGATAGCGAGTTTCTCCTCATTGCCTCATTGTGGTTTGTGTATCAGCGTATCGTTTTTCAAAGCTGTGCAGTCGGCTTCCGTGGAACTGTTTGCCCTGTGACGTTACTGGAGCACGTTTATCTGAAGATGAGCTCCCAGGGGCCTCAGGAAGTGCAGCCAGCTCTGCTGTGCGCCACGGGCACGGGAAACGACCTGGGCGGGGGGCGGGGTGGCGGCAGGGAGTTTTGCTCTACAGTGGTCTTTCACAGTACTTAAAAAATAAGCCTGTTTATGATTAGAAGAGTTTGTTTTGACAAAGGGGAGTGTTATTTTTTTTTTTTAAAGTAGTTTATTAAAGCTTGTATGTAGGTTTTTTCTTAGGGGCAGCCCTTTTTCCAGACATCCAAATGGAACGAAGCAATGAGCTCTGTGCAGAGTTCATTTTGTGTAAATAGCCTAGGAATGGTTCCATGGTTCAAAACTGATAGTTAATAACTATATAAATTCATGTTAGATTATCTATAAACATTCACAGACTATATCTACAGTCTTCAGGAACAAACATAATATGGGTGCTAAATGTTCTAGGTTGACCACAAATTTTGTGCTTTTGCAGGTACACTTTGGTTTACATCTCTGCAGTGAGAAAAAATGAAGGAGGGGTATGTGTATGTGAGAGAGAGAGAGAGAGAGATGAATAAGGGAAAGGGGAAGAGAAATGAGAAAGAGAGCCACTGACAATGGTATCGGTTTATAAATTTCAAAAGCCAACTGCCCCAATTTAGAGAATTTTTATTTAGGACTAATTAAATTACAAGCTAATTGAGCCGGAATGGAGGTAAGCCTACTGATAGTGCTTTTTAAATATTCCTGTTAACAATGATAGAAGATGTTCTGGTTCCAAGGTTTCTAAACCTAAATCTTATGCCTTATGAGTGTTGGGAACTCAGTGTTGTTATGCTCCGGAACTATTCTGTCCCTTTTAAAGATAATTCTTACTCAGCTTAACAGACATACAGACCTGTAGCAGTGGAGTCCCTCCGTAAATTGAAGAAATTCTCCAGTGCTCTGAAAATGGCAGGCACTTCAGAATCACATCTTGTAGATTGTTAATGTCAAATGGCATAAGCAACTTCCTTCAACAAGACTGTGCCTGAAATTCACACTTTAATAAGAGCAGGTGTTAAGAATTGCTGGTGATTGCTCCAGAAATTTTGATAACAAAATGGTCTTCTCAAATTATAACTTTGGTGCATTAAGAGTTACCCTGGTAGCTTGAGTACGTTAATGTGAGAAATAAATGTCTGACATGCACCAGGATGTAGTGCAGGACTGGGGAATCACCTTCTTGCTCCTTGGTTGCCCTCTGTTCAGCAGCTCAGTGAAGCTGTTTGTGTGTGGCTAGCAACTGTAACTAAGCCTTGAGTTTATAGGAGAATAAAGTACACTCCAGTTCCATGAGCACACATATGTGAGTATTGACCTTGATTTATAGGACTTGCTTTAAAACTGCACTTAGAATAAACACACTTTAAAATTTAATTTCCCCACATTTCTACATTCTTGGTTCAAGAACAAATATTTTAGTGCTAGCCATTCAATGACTATGCCAAATAAATTTCTGGGTTTTTTTTTCCTCTAAGGAGCTGAATTGATTCTGAAGTATACGTTATATAAACTTTATTTAGGTTAAATTGTAAATTTGTAAATGTGGGAGATTATACAATGTTCTATAATAATTCCAACCTAATTTTTCTTTTATTCTCAATGAAAGCTTATTCCTTTTCATTCAACGTTCTTTTTAATGTGTCTGAGTGCCAGCTGCATCTTATCTGAAATGTAAATTAATATAAAAACCTTTTATATTCTCAATAACTGATCAGTTACTGTCTTCATATCTTCATACTCATCAGTAGTCAGCATTCAACCTTCGATGCTTAACAAGTATTAAACTCTTACTATGGACCATGTACTTTTCTCCCTTCTGAGGAAGATAAATGTAGAATTAAAAGTACATCAAATATTTTAACAGGGAGGTGGAAGGGGTGCCTCAGGATTAAACAAGAGGAGGATATAACTATAATTGTAGAGGTGGGTGGGGAAGAGTTGGGGGTGGTGTTAGAATAGATAACTTTTCTAGAATTTACCAAGAAGCTATGTGATATGGGGTTTGGGTTGGGAGAAAATGGGGATTGTTGGGAAATGACGTGGAGGCAGATAGTAGAAGATTTGGTATTTACTCGAGGAGAATTTAGAGACCATAGTGGTTGGCTGGTGAAAAATGGAATACAGAAGGGCAAGTGAAGATGTGCAAGGTTAATGATTCAGAAGCCACATCTATAGCAAATGGAAGGGATGGTGATGACCTGGATTAGGAAACAAAAAATTCCAAGAGAATACAAGCTTTATCACCGAGAGACGTAAATAAAGTGGATTTATTAGATCAATGTATTATATTTTCATGAGAACATTTACATCCTGTTACTATTTTTCCTTGGGCATAATCTCTCTAAGATATTTTATATGAAGACCTAATTTAACATGAATTTTTATAGAGACAGATAGTAAACTGAAATTTTTTAAAGCAAAAAAAAAAAAAAATTGTCTTTTATCTGTAAAATGACTATTGGCTCTGTCTCCCCTCCTTGCCAGAGTGAGGTTTTCCATGTTATGGACAAAAGATGAGACAGTCTTTCACCTCTTTCTACTCTTATTCTAAGTTGATGGCTTTGTGCAGGATGGGCGTCTTGCTGGTACAGTATCAGGGATGTATTTATGTAAAGTCAAGACAGCTTCTGCTCCCTCCAGCCATCTTTCCTCCTGGTCCTCTTGCCTTGGGTCCTCTCTCCCACTCTCAGCTGCACGTCACCCACTATTGCTGCCGCTGTCCTGCTTTAGTTTCCCATCATTTTTAATTTGCCGCGGAGGATTTTTTTAGGAATGATCCCCTGTTGTTGTTTTGGATCCCTAGTTAACCATGGTGAGCAATCATAATGCAGGCATATCTCTAAACCTCAGGAATATAAGGGTTCCTTGCATATCTAAAGGACCGATTCTGTGCCAGTCTTTGAAACTGATGAATTTCTCATAAATTTCATATTGCATTGGTTATGGACAATTCTTTTTATCTCTTAAAAGAAATACTTAAAATATTGACATTATTCAGTGAACTGGTAGTTGAAATGTAAAGATCTAAGAAGCTTTGACTGGTTTAAAAATAAAAGCCGTGAAGTAAATCCTGAACCATTTTACTAATGTACCTTTGAATGAAAAGTTCCATGACACTTGCCCTCTTTCCTGTTATTTTTAAATCTGCTTTCTTCTTATGCTTCCCTTAGTTCTTCTGTCATGTAAAACACGTGCTCAGACAAATGTCCATTTCCTCAGATGCACTTCCCTTCAGTGTCCATGCCCTTTCCCTTCTCACATGAATCTTCTTGACCCAAATCCCTCCCATGACCCTTTCTGCCTCTGTGCCTTTCATTATCCCCCTCATTTGTAATTCAGTTGTGTAAACCTTTTAAGCACCTTTGTCTTAAAGCATGCTTAGGGACTGTGATCAGCACTAAAGATTGCCAATGAGAAAGGTGTGCCTGCTAGTCACCAGCAACAGCCAGGGTTAAAGAAAGCAGAGCCAGAAAGATGTAAGGCTGAAATAGAATTGATATATGGCATATGAGTGGGTTCCCTTTGCCCCCCAAATCCAGGTTGCCTGATTATTTCCAGTACTCCCCACACCCCAGACTAAATATTCAATCTCAGACTGTTGCAACACACTCCTACCCAATTTCCTTACTTGTGGTCTTGCTGTCTCCTCCCTTCTAGTCTCACTCCATACAGTGGAGTTATTCTGCCAAAACAGTAATTAGGTTACATTGCATTGCTTTGTGTTCAAAGCCATCCAGTGATTTCCTGTAGCATTTAGAATCAAAGTCCAAGGTTTTTTCTATTAGAAAATAATTATTTTTGTCTGTGCTGGATCTTCCTTGCTGCGTGGACTTCTCTCGAGTTGCAGTGTGCAAGCTTCTCATTGTGGTAGCTTCTCTTGTTGCAGCTCCCAGGCTCTAGAGCATAGGCTCAATAGTTGTGGTGCGTGGGCTTAGTTGTAGGATGTCAGATGACATGTAGGATCCGCTACATGTAGGATCTTCCCAGATCAGGGATCAACCCATATCTCCTGCATTGGCAGGTGGATTATTTACCACTGAGCCACCAGGGAAACCCCGAAGTCCAAGTTCTTGCTGTGTTTTTTAAAGGTCTGTATGATCTAATCTCTGCCACCTACCTCCCTGGGATCTGACCTCTTTTCAAGCGACTTTCTGCCTCCCTTACCCATTCATACCCACCCTTCTGTCTTCATTGCTTTTCCTTGAACATAGCAGGCTTGTTCTGCATCACACACGGCCTTTGCACTGCTGTTCTCGCTGCCAGAGAATCTGTTCTCTCTCAGTATCTGCATGGCTGGTTCCATCCTGTGCTTCAGATCACTGCTTGTTTGTCATTTTATCAGTGAAGGCTTTTCCATGCTACTTCCCCCTCCCTGAAACATCCTGTTCTATTTTCCTTCCTAGCAACTGTGACCTACTGTGCCTTTTCTTGTGTCCCTGTTTATTGACCATCCTCCTCCAAGAGGAGTATGAGCCCCATGAGGGCAAGGGCTTTAGTGTGCTTCTTCCTAAGCGCCTACTGTGTGTTTAGTAGGGTGCCTAGCACATAGTAGGTGCCCAATAAATGCCTGTGGAGGAAAAGGAGGGAAAGAAGGAAGGAAGGTGGAGGAAGGGGTAGAGGGAGAAAAACAGGGAGGGAGAGAAGGAGGATAAGAGAAGTTGGGTAAGAGAAAGGCAGGGAGCAAAGGGAAGATGGTAGAGAGGAAGGAAGAACAGGAAAATGTCCACGTTCATGTTACTAAAAGGACTTCCCTGGTGGCTCAGACAGTAAAGTGTCTGCCTACAATGTGGGAGACCTGGGTTCGATCCCTGGGTTGGGAAGATCCTCTGAAGAAGGAAATGGCACCCCACCCCAGTACTCTTGCCTGGAAAATCCCATGGATGGAGGAGCCTGCTAAGCTACAGTCTGTGGGGTCGCAAAGAGTCGGACACGACTGAGCAACTTCACCTTACCTTACCTTAGTGTTACTAAGTCTTCCACTTACATTAAACTTTTAAGTTTTACTTAGTGTTATGAATTCTGTAACAATATCTGCTTAATATCTCTTTTAAACAAAGGCAAAACTGGCTTCTAGCCCAGACCATTTGGAAAGTAGCACTCTCTAGATAGAAATTAGCGAGAAATTGTTCTGTTTACATTGTATTTATTTTCAGATACCTTCCACTTTCTTATGGGAAGTGGTATTGACTTACCTTTTATGGGAGTGCTATAAAGTTTCCTTTTAAGTAAAAGGATTTTGACTTTCCCCAAAGTATTCTACTTTGGAATTTTTAAATAAATAATGATATGGGGAAATTCAAATACAACAACAATCATGAAGTAGAAATGTAGATATGGCAAAATATGGAGCTGGTAGTCGAAGATCTGCAATTGACAGCAACTGACTTGTATTTTAAAAAATACTAAAAAATTAAAAAAAAAATACTTTCCTCAAGATCCATTGTAGTTCCCACGTCATCCATAAAACATTCCCTGACTACTGCTTTCCTCGCTTCCTTGTTTCATATTTTTTATTAGACTCCTCTGTACTGTCATAGGTTGACCTGAAACTGTTTGTCAAGGCTCACTGTTGCTTTGAGTCCTTTAATTCTGTCTCTTTAAATTGATGTGAGATTCGTGCTGTGCGTGATCATGTCCTGCTCTCTCTGCTCTTACACAACCACCACCTTGCACACCCTAGCGCTGACATAACAGACAATTAATAAGCTGCATTTGTTATTTTCATCATGACACCTATCCAAGGGTGTAAGTTGGGGATAGGGTTGGATGTTTAGACAGCAGAAATACCTAAGCATGCCTTATGATTGAAAATTTTTTAAACTAAAGAATGATAATAAAAAGCAACCATGATTTTGGCTTGCAAAACTGAAATCACTGTTTTGCTACTAGCAAAAATAATATTCAGATTTTTTCAGTTTGGTAAGAAAATGAATCACTAGGGCAAAATCATTAGATAAATTGGAGCCAGATTTCAGTACATCCAATCTGAATGCATGAGAATTAAAACCTGCTAAAAAATACTGATTTGAATAGAATATATTCATAAATATATTAGTCTGGAACATTTTAATGAAAGTGGGAAAAGATAGTAATTTTTTTTAGCTAATAAATTTAGATATTCTGATTGCCAGGGAAAGTCTTTGTTGTACTGTTTTACTGTTATAAATGGTGTTACCATTATATTTTCATTGGAAACTTTTAGATTTAAAATACTATAAAGAGAAGCAGCTACTTAGATTGAAATAACCATTGCTTTGATGTCATTTTCTGCAGCATGATCTATTATTAAGTGTGAATAATAATAATAGTTAACACTTGTAGGACCACTTGCTGTGTACTAGGCCCTGCTCTATGCACTTTGTGTTTTAACTCTTGTAACTGCCACAATCTGGAGAAGGCAATGGCACCCCACTCCTATACTCTTGCCTGGCAAATCCCATGGACAGAGGAGCCTGGTGGGCTGCAGTCCATGGGGTCGCTAAGAGTCGGACACGACTGAGCGACTTTCCTTTCACTTTTCACTTTCATGCATTGGAGAAGGAAATGGCAACCCATTCCAGTGTTCTTGCCTGGAGAATCCCAGGGACCGGGGAGCCTGGTGGGCTGCCGTCTATGGGGTCACACAGAGTCGGACACGACTGAAGTGACTTAGCAGCAACTGCCACAATCCAGTGAGGTAGGTACTCCTTCAGCCTCATTTTACTAGTTAGGAACCAAAGCTCAGAGAGGAACAGTTACTTACCCTGGGTCACACAGCTAGTGAGTGGCTGAGCTGGGCATTGACTACCAAGCCCATACTCCTAAGTATGAGACCCTTGAATGCTGCCGAGTCCTTCACAAGACCATAGTCCAAGTAGACAAAGCCATAGCAAATGGGTCCCAGAACCTAATAAAAGTTTGAAAGGTGGCTGTAAAAGTAAGCATTTGACCCTTAAAACTCAAGTGAATTTCTCTTGTCTTTCTTAATGGCATTTGCAATCAAAACATTTATCATAAGCTACATTAAACTCTAATATACTTATTTACAAAAAAAGACTTTCAAGGAGTATAAATTCATTTTAAAGGTTGAAGAACTTTTTAATGATGGGAGGTACAATGCCTTTTCTGTAATATATATTTTAATTGGTGTAGTAGTCAAATATAAAAATCATGTGACCTAGCATTTTTTCTTTTCTTTGTAAACAATATGTTAAGAAAGTCAGTTTTTATCATTTCTCAATAACTGCTAAGTTCAAACATTAAAAAAAAAGTTTTAATATTTTACATAAAGAATCCACAGGCAATACCTTTTAAGTGACTGAGAAAAACTTTACCATATTTTAATCTTGAATGATTCTCTATATGTGTATGTGGATGTGTTTGTATGTAAAATTTAGTGATTCTCAATGAGCGAGATGTGTGGTTTGTAAAAGCTAAGTGATTCTTTTTTGTGACACAGGTTATTTTCAAACTAGTGGTTATAAAATGACACTGTGGTATTAATGTTAATTTCCCTGATAACTAACACATTTGTGCATTTAAAAATATGATTAATACTCATTCTGCTAATAAAAATTCTGCCCAGGTATTTTGCCCATTTTTCTCCTAGATTGTCTTTTCTGCATTGACGTTTAGGAATTCTTTGTATGTCCTTAAAATTCCTTGTTGATCATAAGTGTTGAAAGTATCTTCTCCCAGTGAGTAACTGTTGAAGCCTGTTGAGAAACAGAAGTATTTTTTTTTGGGGGGGGTGGGGGTGGTGGAATATCTTCTAAAAGCTTTTCAAGATCTACCTTTTATTAATAAACCTAAGTCTCTTTACATATTACATTTAACATTATATACAGTATGAGAAGTTATCTAATGTTGTGTCTGTTTTCTACATGGCTAAACACTGATCAATTGTTCCATCAATTTCTACTGGCTGGTACTGCTATCTTGACAGGCATTGAGTTTCTTAGTACTGTTGGTCTATTTCTGGGGGTTCTTTCTATGTTACAGCCCCCATGGTGTTAATATCTATAGTATCACAATAGTGAATATCAAATAAAGAGTTCCTTCTTCCTAATCTTGTTCATTTAAAATTGTTGGCTATTCTTCATCTTTATTACCTCCATAATTAAAAATAAAATCTAAGTCCCTTGAAATAAATTATCATGGCTTTGATGGAAATTCATTGAATCTATAGATTAGTTTAAGAAAAATGATATATTTAGGATACTGTATTTCTATCTGTAATTTATAAATGAATCTCAGTCTTTCTGAGATTGAAACCTGTTTTTTCATAGATAACTTGAGAAAGTTGGAAGAGACTATCATAACCTGTCATGAAATACTGTTTGTACACATCAAGGCACATTTATTATGTTACCACTCGTTGTTCCCTATTCCATGGCCTTTCTTAAATTTATATTTATTTGTTGCACCTTGGTAACAACTCAAGGAATTTTTTTTTGATACAGATAATAACACAGAGGAAAATGCTGGAGACATTATCCTGTTCATGAAGAGTATGAACTGCACAAATTATTTAACTTTTAAAGATTTAGTTTCCTCATCCATGAAAGGAGTTTGAGCTAAACAGTCTCTCACCTTTCTACCAGCTCTAATGTGAAAAGATTGTGTTCATCATTAAGTGTTTTCTCATTAAAATGCAAATATGCATAATTAACACCATGTTCCATTTTCTTTGGAGATTGAGAAACCCATCCCTAAATGATGTGGTTGATTGATTTTTGTCAATATCAGTCTTTACCTCACTTTTAAAAACTTTCATTAATATGGTTCTAGATATTTGAATGAATAAGATTTATATGGTCTGCTGCTGCTAAGTCGCTTCAGTCGTGTCCAACTCTGAGATGCTAAATATTTCTAAGCTTTGATCATTCTCCTGGGCATATTTCCATAGACAATTTTGTAATGATAGATTTAGTAGAGAAAACACAATAATACTATTAAATTCACCCAGTAGAAAAGTAAATGTAACTAAATAGCCATACAGTCTCTGATTATTAAAAATATATGTGTGAGGGGTATTAAGGAGTACAAACTTCCAATTACAAAATGAGTCATACTGATGAAATGGACAATGTGGGGAATATAGTCAATTTATCTTCTAAAAATTAAAAAAAAAAAAGATGCGAGCATGAGAAACCTCTGTATTTTTATCTCATTGTTTAAGGTAAATATTTTGCCCTTCATGTTCATCACTGATTTTTTAAAATCACATTTAGACTTTGGAAATTATACCAATGAGTTTATGTGAGAATGACAAAAACAATCTAGACTATATAGTCAAATAAACTGTCTGAATTTTATACTTTGACTTGTTTTTCTTTTTAGACTAGGTATCTCTATTTATTCAAACATAGAAGTAATCTTTTCCTTTTCTCTTTCATACTGTTTCACATCTGTTTGTTCAGTGACATTGCTATTTTATAAGATTTTATTAGAGAAAATGTCCCTACCTGCACTTGAACATTAACCTAATTTATTTTTTACATATATGCCTTGTTTTAACTTATATCAACTACTTTCTGAATGCATACTATCTTTGCGACTTCTGTCCCTTTTAAATGAGAAATCCAATGTTAAGTGTGTTAATAAAGATGAAGCCTACACCTGCATATCTAAAATTTTGGTTTTACCGGTTCAGTGGAGTTGAACATTTTTGAAATGAAATTGAAGAGACATTTCAAAAACGTTTACCTCATGTTCATTCATCTATTCATCTTCTCTTTAATTTGGTCTGGTTGAAAAATTATTTTCATTGATTGATAGTGGCTTCCTGGAATATGTTTTTATAAAAATTATGAGAAATATGGGGTTCTGAGATTTAGCAGAAAAGTGGTTAGATAATATACATACACATGAGTTGGATTTACTGACTCAGGGAGAAATATAACTTTAATGGAGACAAAGGCAGACAAAAGATCTTTGATCATCTGACCTAGCTTGTTTTCTTCCAGGAGATACATTACCACATGGTCCAAAAGGGAATTGTCTATAAATATTTTTCGAATTCCTTAAGATGAGTGTTTTACAATTTGATATTAAATAGCCAAAATTAATTTTATTTTTTTTCTCTCAACACTGAATCATTAAAATTTTAGATTTTATCTGACTATAAGCAGTTGAGCTTACAAACCAGATTGTTATATTGGATACAGTAAAAAATCTGAACATTCACACTCATTTTATGTTTTTTTTTTATGTGCTGGAAAACCTAAACTATCTTGCATCCTTGAGTTTAATTTAGTTCTCAAATCACCATTTTTTTCTCAAAGCCTTATTAGGAATACCTCATAAGAGTGCGGAGCCCAGGGAACAGAAATCCAAATGTTTCTTTATTGCTACTAAGAATATAAAGTGGGAAGGTTTCCAAAGTTACATTATCCTACTGGTTCTAACTTGGCATGTTGCTATATCATCTAAGGAAGCTGAGTTACATGGGCACTATTTGTACAGTGCTAGGATGTAAAGCCATACATCCTAGGAACTTGTGCTTTTCTACATATCTGAAAATTACTATTCACTTTCATATTTAAGCAGAATTGGAAAGGAAGATAATTACTGCACTTTTAGTTCTTCTATGAAAGAATTTTGTACATTTTTTTAGTTTTGTAAATTTCCTGTTAATTCACAAAAATAATAACTAATGACGTGTCCCTACTGTAATCATGAATGTTAATCAATAGATAAGAGTAAAATTTAAAAAAAGTCCTCAAATTTGTATACATATTTTAAATTGCTTAGCCATAATTCTGCCACTAAGATACAATTTTCATTTCTTCTTTCCCTTCCAAATGTTACTTGATTTTTAAATATCTGTGTTTTTTATATTCAAGCACTTTTCTTCATTTACTGCTATTACAAATGGTACTAGAAACATCTTTTGAAGTTTTCTTCTTTATTTTAATTAGACTAAATTCTAAGTGATGGGATCACCAAGTTAAATTCCACAATCATAATCTCCTGCCATTCTGTAACCAAAAAGGTGCTGTTTATTAAGAACTATTTGTTAACTCATAATTTAATTTTATTTTAAATATGTATATCCAGTCTTCTTTATCCATTCCTTTGTTGAAAAATACTTAGGCTGTTTTCATGTCTTGACTACTATACAGAATGCTGCTATTAACATTGGGGTACATGTATTTTTTCAAATTAGAGTCTTCATCTTTTTTGGATATTCCAAGAATGGGATTGCTGGATCATATGATAACAATTTTTAGTTTTTAAAGGAACCTCTGTACTATTCTCCATAGTGGCTGTACCAATATTCTCACCAACAGTGCAGGAGTGTTCTCTTTACTCTACACCCTTTCCAGCATTTATTATTTGCAGACTTTTTGATGATGACCATTCTGACTGCTGTGAGCTGATACCTCTGCTGCTGCTGCTGCTAAGTCGCTTCAGTCGTGTCCGACTCTGTGCGACCCCAGAGACGGCAGCCCACCAGGCTCCCCTGTCCCTGGGATTCTCCAGGCAAGAACACTGGAGTGGGTTGCCATTTCCTTCTCCAAGGTGATACCTCAATGTAGTTCATTTTTAAAATTTCTATAGTTGTGTTATCTTTTATCAGTATCAGTGCTCCCATTATTTCCTTTCTTTGGCTTTCTTTGGTTTCATTTTTCTCTCTCTTTTTTTTTTTGTATGTTTTAAAGTAAATCCCTGTGAATTACTTGGCAATATGTTTATTCAATTTTACTACTTTAGCTGCATCTCAAATATTTGATACACTGTATATTTACTACCAAAAGTATTTCCTTAATTTTGTTATGATATCTTCTCTGTCTCAAGTGCCACTTAGACATTCTTTAATTTTTTCCCCGAAGAGTTTTTTGTATTTATATACATTATTATCTATTATACTATCAAACGGGGCTTCCCTCATAACTCAGTTGGTCAAGAATCCACCTGCAATGCAGGAGACCCTGGTTTGATTCCTGGGTCGGGAAGATCCCCCAGAGAAGGGAAAGGCTACCCACTCCAGTATTCTGGCCTGGAGAATTCCATGAACTATACACTCCACGGGGTTGCAAAGAGTTGGACACAACTGAGCAACTTTCACTTTCACCTTCATACTATAATACACATGATATACGTTGTTATTTCTTCGTTCTATTGTTATCAGAGAAATTATTTGCATTATACCTATTCTCTGACATTTGCAGAAATTTACTTTGGTGGGACATATTAGTTTATTCATGAACATTTAGTTGATTGTAATTATATTCAAAAATACTATTTTAGACTATCTCTTTATCCTGTTTTCATGTGTGCTTTCTTTTTGCTTCTTTTCTTTCCTTGTATCATTTTGGATCAGAGTGATTTCCTCCCTATTCTCACTGTAGTCTTTCCTTTTAGTTTTAAAGTTTTATTCTCTGTTGCTTTAGTAACAACCTTGGAAAATTTACCTTAGTAAAGGCTAAAATTAAACAGTATTTTCCCCTCCTCCTCAGCAATTATGAGAAAAATGGAGCTTAGTTTTCTTCACATTTTAGACATTAGTTTGACTCAGTCCATCTTTGTGAATATTTACTGACATGTTTTCTATGTTTTTTTGCTCCCCACTGTGATTCAGCATCTCAGACCTTCCTTGTTCTTAAAATACATCTTTTACAAGTTCCTTTAGTGCCCAATAGTAGAAAATTCTAATGCTCGATTTTCTTAAAATTTTGCTTTGCACTTGTACTTGAAAGCTAGATTTGCTGTGTCCGTATTTCTAGGTTGGCAGGTTTTTCTCTCAGCACTTTGAAGATAGTATTAAATCATCCCTTAAGAAACCAACTTTCAGTTTGATCAGTGTTCTTTTGATCTGTCTCTTCTGTGTGGGTGCTGTTAAATTCTTTTTATCTTTGTTGTGCAATTTCACTCTAATGGGTCCAGATGTTGATTTTTTTTTAATAAATTTGCCTTGCTTAAGATTCATTGGCCTTCCTATGTGAATATTGCTGTCTTTTGTCAATTTTGACAATTCTTAGCTATTATCATTTCAAATATTGTCTCATTACCATTTCTTTTAGTTTTCCTGTGAAACTCTAACAAGATTTATGTTTACCTTCTTATTCTATTGTTCACTTCTCTTAACTTCTCTTTCGTATTTTCTGTCTCTTTTATTTCTCTATTACATTCTGAATGTTTCATTTAAATATTTTTTGAAGATATTCAACCTTCAACCGTGTTTCTTAATCTGTTTATTGAGTTTCTAATTCCAGTTATTAGATGTTCAGTGTTAAAATTTGTTTGTTTTTATTTTAAATATGCTTGGCAACTTTTTAATGGTCTCTTGCTCATCTGCTGAATTTTCTATCATTCCTTATCTTTCCTTAGATAGGTTCAATATATTATTTTATTTATTTGGTAATTCTAATATCTATAATTTTTGTGGTCTATTTCTACAGTTCATTATTTCTGTTGATTGTTAATTCTTGGGAATTTACTTTTTCATGCATTCAGTGATTTTTCTGTGATGTTCCTTAGTATCTTATATGTGGAAATGATTTGTGTTTACTGTTTATTTTATCCAGAAGGGATTTGCTTGCTCCAAGGAACTGCACAATCTATCAACCATCGATCTACTTTAACCTAGATGTTCAACTTCCAGGTCAAATACTCAGTCCATTTGAGTATGCACTTGTGATTAGAAATTTTCAAAATAATCTTTAAAAATAGTTGCTCTCTGGAAGCAAAGCAAGTCTTACTCTGCATGAAAGTTTTCTCTAGTACACTCTCTGGGCATTGACTTTTGGGTGTGAGACTTCAGGGGAGACTGAATGTGACTTCCTTCTCTAACTTAGGTACCCAGCTTTGCTTCTTTCTCAGCATGCGAAGCATTGGTAGGTGCCTTCAAGATAGACGTCATCTGCAGCGCTTATCTCTGTGGAACCATGCTTTCTTAATTTCAGGCCTCAAATGGTAACTTTTAATTGAATAATTTAAAACAATCATCCAGGATACTATTTAGAGCAAATTTTGATGAATTATGTTATGGAGAAAAACACACAAGCCTAACTGTATAGTATGATGAATTTTCATGAAATGAACTTATTCATGTAACCAGAAAATAGATCAAAAACAGATCATTGCTGAATTGCAGGAGATGCTTTTGTGCCTTCCCGTTTCAGATACTGCCACCCAGGAGTAACTACTCTGCTGACTTCAAACACCATACATGCCACCATTCACTGAAGACAAATGCCATATGAAATCACTCGTATGTGAAATCTAAAATACGACACAAAGGAATCTACTTACAAAATAGAAACAGACTCATAGACACAGAGAGCAGGGTTGTGGTTGTTGAGGGGAATGAGAGAGGGAGAGGAATGGACTGGGGATTGGTGCACGCAAACTATTACGTTTAGAATGGATAGACTCAAGGTCCTCCTACAGCACAGAGAACTATATTCAGTATCCTGTGATAAACCCTAATGGAAAAGAACATTAAAAAAAATGAATGTATATAAAGAGATAATGTACCCTTCAGTGTCTGGCTTCTCACATACAGTTTAGATTCTTTCTCTCAACATTATATTTGGGACATTCATCTGCCTTTATATATGTAGTTTATTTCATGTTTATCTCATACAAATATACCATAAATCGTTTATCCATTTTCTTATTGACAAATATTTGTTGTGTTTTTGTTTAAAGTTATTGCAAATCCTACTGCTATGAACTTTATTATACTGGTCTTCTTGCCTTTATGCCATATACATTTGGGTTGGATATATAGATAGAAGTGAAATTGCTTGGTCATGAGGCATGAGATTTTTTCAGTTTAGAACAGTTTTCCCAAGTAGTTTTGGCAATTTAGATTTCAGTCAATACTGTCTCATCTTTCTGTTTGCTCCACAATTTTGCCAACTTCTGTTAGTATATCTTTTTTCATTTTGACTATTCTGATGGTATACTGGATGTCAAAATTTTAAATTTGCATTTTCCTGATATCTAGTGGTTTTGTGAATGTTAAACTTTTTTTTGTCTTGGCCTTTTTTATCAAGTCTTTTGAAGTTTTCCCTAGTGAAAAGCGTTCCTCTGTGTAGTTAATTCCCTATTTTACTCAGAATTACTTCAGTGAGCATCTCTGTTCTTAACTTCCTCTTTCTTCTTTCCAATATTCAGAATATTTTTTCCAGGACTCTTGAAGTCAACCTTTAATTTGGCCAACCTGTCTTTGAGCTCCCCCTGCTGTTTTCCACATAAATTATATACCTATTTATTATGCATAATTAGCTTTAAAATGATGGATTCTTAGACAATAAGCTGTTTTAAACAAACACATTTCTAAAGGCAGAGGATGTCAGTCAGTGTAGATACTGCTGCTGCTGCTGCTCAGTCACTTCAGTCGTGTCCGGCTCTGTGCGACCCCACAGACGGGAGCCCACCAGGCTCCCCCGTCCCTGGGATTCTCCAGGCAAGAACACTGGAGTGGGTTGCCATTTCCTTCTCCAAAGCATGCAAGTGAAAAGTGAAAGGGAAGTCACTCAGCCAAGTCCGACTCAGAGGGACTCCATGGACTGCAGCCCACCAGGCTCCTCCACCCATGGGATTTTCCAGGCAAGAGTACTGGAGTGGGGTGCCATTGCCTTCTCCAATGTAGATACTAACTCTGGACAAAAGAAATTTTAAAATAAAACTTAAAAGACTAGTACTTTAAAATTTTACATGTCATATCTAGCCATTCATACTAATGAAATGAATTAACACTTCAAATTATTTAAAACTAGACAAACTACCAAGTCATATACTATCTTCTCAGGTATACCTTAAACATGCTGAAGTCAGCATCATGACTTTGCTCAGGCACTTCAGTCGTGTCCGGCTCTGTGCGACCCCACAGACGGGAGCCCACCAGGCTCCCCCGTCCCTGGGATTCTCCAGGCAAGAACACTGGAGTGGGTTGCCATTTCCTTCTCCAAAGCATGCAAGTGAAAAGTGAAAGGGAAGTCACTCAGCCAAGTCCGACTCAGAGGGACTCCATGGACTGCAGCCCACCAGGCTCCTCCACCCATGGGATTTTCCAGGCAAGAGTACTGGAGTGGGGTGCCATTGCCTTCTCCAATGTAGATACTAACTCTGGACAAAAGAAATTTTAAAATAAAACTTAAAAGACTAGTACTTTAAAATTTTACATGTCATATCTAGCCATTCATACTAATGAAATGAATTAACACTTCAAATTATTTAAAACTAGACAAACTACCAAGTCATATACTATCTTCTCAGGTATACCTTAAACATGCTGAAGTCAGCATCATGACTTATACCTCTTTCTACTTCCTCACAGTTCCCAGGATATTTACTTGGACGTAGTGCAGTCATTGGACTTCCCTGGGGGCTCAGTGGTAAAGAACCCACCTGCCAGTGCAGAAGACTCGGGGTCGGCCCCTGGGTTGGGCAGATCCCTGGAAAAGGAAGTGGCAGCCCACTCTAGTGTTCTTGCCTGGAAAAATACCATGGACACAGGAGCCTGGTGGGCGATTGTCCATGAGGTTGCAAAAGAGTCAGCCATGACTAAGTGACTAAACAGCAGCAAACATTTCAGTCATTGACTATTGAAAAGGTATCTGAAATCATTTATTCAGTTGTCTTCCTACATCTACATTCATGGTGTGCGTTTCTTTAGGGCATTGTAGTTGAAGTAAATAAAGCATACCATGCAGTATTTGTATGTATTCATCAATCAACTGTGACAGATAATGTCTCCCTACCTTACAGTGTAATAAAATTTGTCATTTTCAAGTTTACCAGTTGATTAGCTTCATAAAGGCCTATTCTGCTTTAAAAAATTACCAGGAAGCAAGAAAACTCATAGCTTTACCAATGTAGATTTGAAACTATATAATGAGTACTTAACAATTATGAATTTTGCTTGTGGCTAAGTCTCAGTAATAGCATTTAATCTACAGGATTTTTATAATGATAAATACAATGATGTATATTAAATGCTAAGCACAGTTCTTGGCACATAGTAAATAAATAGCTGTATTTTAAACGAATGTTGTATTATGAACAAGCCATAAATTGACATTTTTTCTATTTAAATGTTCTATTTAAATGCTGAAAATCTGATTTTCTCCTGTCCATGTTAATTTCCTGAACATTAGTTTTGGAAATAGTGCCACATACCCGTATATTAATGCACTGCAAGAGGCCAATCAAATGCAAGCGTAAAAGGAGTAATTTCCTGCTCCTCTCAGCACTCTCTGCTAATGAAGCTGTTTGAACATATTCTAGAAAGACTGTTGATGCCGGAGTCAATAGAGAATTAGGCAGGTGGGTGGTTTTAAATCTACTAATAATAATATCACTTCTGCACCCTCCTTAAGTTCTTTCTATATTAAAGCTATGGTTCCCTTTGGCTAGCTTCTGAGTAGAACCTGGGTTATTTTAGTTTTTTTTGAGAGGAGCAGAGGAGAACCAAGTACCCAATATCTAGATAATTAAACTGTGAGAGCCATTGTGTGGAATTCAGATGAACCCCCATCAAAATTTGATTTGAAAGTAGAGACTAATGAACACACACACACACACACACACACCCCACCCAGGAGATCATGAAACATTCATTTCCTAGGTAATTGAGATTTTCTGGAGCCAACAGGGCAAGGTGACTGGCCGGGGGATTTTTAGGCCTTTTAGGGGGTGAGGCCCAAGCTGAGAGAGTGGCTTGGAGGAATCTGTGAGGGCTGAGGCTCTCATCCAGCACCACAGGAGAGAATACCTGTGCTTTCCTAGCATTTTGCGCAAATGTAGCGCTGAGCTGAAGAGGCAGGGGTGAGATGTAAGAGCCATCATCAGATATCAAAAAGTGGAGTCAGACTCCTTATTCCAGAGACCTAGATATCTGGGAACAGGGAAGTGGCCACAATCTTGCACAGCCAGTTTTTCCCAGGGCTGAGAGTTTAGGTCCTTTTTTAAAAGCATGTGTTTCTGTTGATTAACACATATTATTTAACAAATTTTATTAAATTGGTATGTTGGGTATATATAACTTCAGTTATACAAGTAGGGAGAATCCTGTTTGCTCTAAACCGATAAAGATACTGTTTTGTACAAATAAATGTAAAATGGATTTTTATTAACTATACATATGTATATAAGCAGTACTCAGTCCAGTTATGAAATAATATCATTTGTAACTTTCTTAAATAAACAGAGTAATAAATAAGATGACAAACAAGTATGATGTTTCAAAGGGACTCTGTATAATTATATCTTTCATGGTATGATATCAAGTCTGGTATATGTGGTACCAGTCCCATGTCATTATATTTACTGGTTGCTTATTTTTAATTAATTATTTCTTTCTCTTAGTTTGATAGATATTTTACTCTTCCTCCAACATGTCCCAGATTCAGTATAAACACTATTTTGTCTTTGTCTTAAGAGATTCCTAGTTTTCTGGAGAGAGAGGAATATAGAGCAAGAAGAGATATGCAATATTGTAATATCTCTAGTTGAGAGGTATAATTAATATTCTGGGTCTCTTGCTTTAAACTTCCAGAACTTTATAAATAAATGTGAATAGATGCATTGTGGTGGCCCTTGATTCATCTTCTATCACATATTGCTCTGCAGAGTTCTGACCCAAAGGAAGTGTTTTTTCATATCAGTACCTATTGAACTTCCACCACTTTGCCACACTCTGTAAAATTATCTGAGAACTCCAAAGCATGAAATTAACATTCTAGAATATTGCAGTCTAGCCTCATTATATCCTATTTTGAATGATACTGAAATGAGTTGTCCCCAGCAGAACCCTCTTTAAATTCTACTTTCAAATGTTATACACTCGTATTTGGATCGTTCTGGATTTTTAAATCCTAATAAAGGGTTATTAGAATTTAAACTGTTTAAATCCTGATAAAGAGTTTGCATTATATTTAAATGATAGTTTAAATGATCAACTGAGATCAACTCTTCAGTCAAATAAAAGAAGCACTCTCAGCAAAAAATGAATAAAAATAAAATTAACTCCTTTTAATCTCCTATAAAACATCTTAAGATATTAAGATTTAGGATTAGAAGTTGTGTAGAACTTGTCCTTTGCACTCAGATTTCTCCATTTTTTAAGTTTCTATATCAATGTAAAGAAAAATATTTCTTGTAACATTTCCTAAGGCTTGTCTTACAAGATTAAAAAATCATTGACAAGAACCCGTTATCTAACCCTTTATATATAGAAGTTATCTAAGTGGAAAATAATGATGCCTCCAATGTTCCTAATTGAATTCGAATGATTATTAGAGTTTAATTTGTCTTGTTCCCAAAGTGAACAAAATGTTTCTCTCTTTTGAATGTTCACTCCAGGTTTTAATTGAGTGGAAATATATTGAGGAAACTCCTATTGCTCAGAGCCCAAGTTTGCAGTTTTCTGAATCTGAATCACATTGCTTGAGATAGAGTTGACTTTCAGAAAGTAGAGGTGATTAAACAGATTCTTTTTGGCAGCTACTTGGTTGAGTGTTTTACCTTTAAAAGTAGGGTCATGAAAGTCTGACCTCTTTGCTTTGGGTTCTAGTCTCAGACTTCTCTATTAATGGACCATAAGCAAGTAGTGATTTTGTTGTCCTCAGATATCCACATAAATTTAATCCAGTCACTAGTTAGATGTCCTCCTTGGACTGAAATAGTATTCTGGTCTATTGAGGACCTTTTAATTTAGTAAACATTTACTGAGTGATTGCTCTCTGCTCAGAGCAATACACCATGCTAAGAGATACGAGGGATATAGAAATGAAAGAGCACAGTCTGAGTCCTCAGAGAAATTATAATGTAGACATGAAGACCAGTGCAAAGAGACAGATACATCAATAGAACAAGATGTATAGCACAGGGAATTCCACGTAATGCCCTGTAGTGACCTGAATGGAAGGAAGTTCAAACGGGAGGGAAGATGTGTATAGATGGGCTTTCCTGGTGGCTCAGTGGTAAAGAATTCGCCTGCAGTGCAGGAGTCGCTGGAGCCGCAGGTTTGATCCCTGGGTCAGGAAGATCCGATGGCGGAGAGCGCAGCAGCCCCCTCCAGTGTTCTTACCTGGAGAATCCCATGGACAGAAGAGCCTGGCAGGCTACAGTTCATAGGGTTGCAAGGAGTCAGACACGACTGAAGCAACTTAACACGCAGATATGTATGTATGTGTCTAATTCATTTTGGTATACAGTAAAGACTAATAAAACTTTGTAAAGCAACTATACTCCAATAGAAATTAATTTTTTAAAAGGATAGCTTCTCTAGGTCTCCAAAGACACTTTGATTTTTTTTAAAGACTTTTAAAATTGCCTGGGGAAACTTCAGGTAATTTCAGAATTTTAGCTGTCAAGAACATATTCATGCTTCTTTAAGCTTAATCTCCATTCTCAAACTCTCCCTTAAAATTTAGACCCTTTCCTGTCTATTCCACTTGATATTCAGTTAGCAACTCAACCTCTACCTGTCAAATTCTGAACTCATATCAGTTCCCTTAACCTCTTGCTGCCCCGGTATTTCCCCTGTATAGTTAGCTAATGTGTTCAATTCATCACCAGAATATGCTGTTTTCTATGCTATTTCTCAAGTCCTTCCCTTCTTATCAATTTTAGTATGATTGCACTAATTGAAATCATTACCAGCTTTCACTGGACCCTTGTTACAGCTTTCTCACTGGTTTCCTTTCCTCTAATTTTCTCTCCATTTAAATTCCTTGTTCATACAGCCATGGGAGAAATGTATCGTAACATAAATCCATCCAGGCAACATTTCTGCTGACACCTCTTCAGGGATTTCCAAAAACTGTAAGATAGGGACTCCAAACTATATGAAGTCTTGAATAGCATTCCCAAACTAAAAAAATTTTGATTTTTTTTCTTTGAAGGCACTTAATATGATTTAATTAATTGTTGAAACAGGCACCTTTTGAGAATAAATGAGGGCATTACTAATTCTTGTGTTGGGAATGCAGGTGCAAAAGGTGACAGGACATATGGCCACCCTGTTTGCTAGTGTCTAGTTGCTTTCATTGTCTTTTACACAATATGCTGTTTTCTCTTTCTAGAATATCTACTTTCATCTTTCTTCCCTAGATACCTCTTTCTAAAGACTTTTTGAGATTCACCTCAATCTAGTTGTATTCCCTCATTCTCCTGCCCTCAGAGAGGCATTTAATGCTTCCTTTGTGTTCCTATATGCTGATATAAATCACTTATGGCATTGCTGTGTAATATTGAAATTTGCTTATATGTTTATTTCCCCCCAAATACAGCACATTCCTTAAGGTCAGGAGTATATTTTGTGTTTAGCAAAGGTTTGTTGAAGTGACTACATTTGAACTTTAAATTTATCTGTGTGATCTTGTTCCCAGTACAGGTAAAGGATAAGCTACTGTGTTTTGTTTTTGCAGGAGGAGGGTAATAAAAATTTGACAGACTAAGCTACCCCCATGTTTTTAAAATCCTCAGTTGAATGATCAAACATAATCAAAATTATAACACAGGGTGAGGAAATATACAAGTATTCAAAAATATGACTTTGTTATTATTGGGAAGAATGCTGTAGTAGAAAAGAGGGTTTGGATTTCACAAGGTGGGACTTCTGGAGACCAAGGATGAGAGATTTAAGAGTGCTATTGTGAATATGGTTGTGAAATGGAACTCTAGAATCTACACTAAATAAGGAAGAAAGTAAATTGATCTAGCATGTGAGGCTATAAGATGAAAAAAAAAATAGAAAAAGAATACAGTGCTGAAAGTGATAGTGAAGATCAGAAGGGATGAACAAAAGGAAAAATGAAAGAATTACGATAGATGAACTTCATCATAAGATGTGATGCAGTGACCAGTCAGGGTAGAAGAGGTATCTGTATTTCGGAAGGGTGGAAATGCAATGGAGATATGAAGGAGAGGGTTTGTGATAAGGCTTGTAGATGTTTGGTGGTAAATTTCACCAAGAAAGTTAGAAAAGGGTCCATCCACAGATTGATAAATACTGGACACAAAGAGAATGGTATAAGTAAGTGTGAAGTACTTGCAAAAAGGGAGCCTTCTTGAAGAGTGGAGATAGGCTAATGGACTCCAAGAAGCAAAAAAAAAAAAAAGTGTTTCTGATAGAAAACACTTTAGAAGTTAGTGTTTGTCAGGAGAAAGCTTGATTTCAGTGTGATCAAGAGCAGAGCTGATTGATTATCTTCAGAAGTGATCAAAGATGTGGAAGTGGGTTTGCTCACAATATCACAAAGGCTAGAGAAGACCCACAGAAGGCCCATGGGGAGGTAACTTCTTCATGGTGGAAGATGTGTGGCTGAACTGGGCTGGATGAGCCAGAAAGAACATATTGACAAAAATAGCATCCAGAGATTTCTGTCTTGGCTGGAAGTTGCAGAAAGTTGTCTGAAGGGGATTTGAACACAGGAGTCTGTGTTAGAGACTAGCTTTTCATGACAGAAATGTAGAGAACAAATCCGTTCATTATAAGTGAGGCTCCAAGTGATAAATATGGTTTGAGTTCACTGAGTCGTCCTCAGTCACTGAATGGTATTTTTCTGGGCTTGTTGGGGGACTCAGGCTGCTGGTGGGGCTGCTTCAAAGTCCTTACACAGGTGCATAGAGCCTGTTGCTAGACAGTAAGAACTTCCCCCTGGTCTTCTGGAAGATGGAGATTAGGGATAAATAATAGTTTGAAGACTGTCCTTCAATCTTGGTCACATTTCTTTGCAATAATTAATGAAAGTTACTTTAAAAATTTGCAAAACCTGGAGCTGAAAAGCATTCTATGGAACAAAAGCTATGGCTAACATTTCAGCTTTCTCCTGATGTCTCACTTTGTAACCATTAACGTGGACCAAGAAAGAAGTTTCAAGTTTTTTGCTTGGTTCACAGATCTAGTATTCATGTCAGATGAGGACAGTGACTTTTTCTAACAGATACTTAGCAGTTAACTATGTATTCCAATTCTGGCTAGTATTAGTTTTTGAGATCTGCAATCCATCATTATTCTCACATGGCGTAGCCTCAGAAGCCTGATGGCTGTCCATCTTCTAGAAAGTTCCTTCATCACCTGTCTAACATTGTGGTACCCACCAACGGAGCACAGACAGCTCTGGCAGCTTAGATGTGTTTTCCCTGCTGTTGTTGGTCTGAACCCACCAGGTAGTAACACTCAGAGCGTTACATTGTCTGTCACACTGAGCTGCACTGCATTTTCAATATCATGCTGTGGACTGTTAAAGGAAATATTTCTCTAATCTTAATTGGGGTTACAAGGGTCAAAGCCAAATTTACAGAGCTTATGTTGTTTCTAATCTTATTTCTTTGCCTGTATAGTAAACCATTTAATTTTTCAAGTCTTTATTATAACTGGGGGAAAAAGACCTATTTTGTAATGTGGTCAAATGTGATACGATCACTGTTTTTATGCCCAGATACATATGTTCCACCTTCTTCCATAATGCTTTGTTATTTGGTATGGGGGGACTTCCCTGGTGGTCCAGTGGTTAAGAATCCACCTTCCAATGCAGGGGACACAGGCTTGGTCCCCGATCTGGGAAGATCCCACATGCTGCAGACAACTAATCCCATGCTCCCCAGTGAAGACCCGAAGCTGGAAAAAAAAAAAAAAAGCCTGGGTATAGTGCACATCCTTTTGGGACTGTGTAACTTTATGAATCTAACTTAAACAGTAGTATATTTGTACAAATATAGGGAATCAATCTTCCTACATATTAGGATGGATCCTCAAACATGTCATACCCAATCTTTCATCACTGTGTTTCTGTTCTGGTCATTTATCTACACACTTAAACATTAAATTATATATTTAAGTCACCAGGACATCTATCATTTGGAGTCTATAACATGAACTGTTTATTAGAAAAAATATTGAATTTTTATAACTGAGTGAGATACTGGTAATTTAAAAGGCAATTTAAATTGAGAATGATAGAAGAAGAAGGGAAATGAGGTCTTATCATGTTTCAACAACCTTTCATTAATTTTTGAATCTTTACAAAGGATTTTAGCCACTTTTAAAAGAAAAACTTTCTTTTCTTCTCCTAATTGACATTGACTTTTTTAATGTGGTCAGTGGGTAAAGAACCCACCTGCAGAGCAGGAGATGCAGAGACATGGGTTTGATTCCTGGGTAGGCAAGATCCCCTGGGGAAGGGAATGGCTACCCACTCCAGTATTCTTGCCTGAAAAATTCCATGCAGAGAGGAGCCTGGTAGGCCACAGTCCAAAGGGTCACAAAGAGTCAGACATGACTGAGTGCGCGCGTGTGCGCACGCGCGTGCGTGCACACACACACACACACACACACACACACACAATGCATAATCTGCATTTTTTTGCCAACATGCTTAAAATATAAAAAAAAATCAATCTGCTTTCTTATAAGGGTATTTTATTTTTGTCGTTTATGAGAATTTGAAGAGATAAGCAAATATTTGAGAAATAGCATTCTTGCTACACTGACAGTAATACCAATTAAAATGTTATTGTTTCTTTATTAAGGCAGTGCTGTTCAAATAATTTCATTATCTCTAGAGAAATCTAGGGATTTTATTAAACACATACTTTCAAGAAGTTGGAGTCTTGGATAATATTATCATTACTATATATGTAAGAAAACAACTGCATTGGGAAAGACGTGTTGATCTGTCTCTTATACACATCTAAATATTTTGTTTAAGTATACATTTATTGTTAAAATGAAATAATCAGCTAAATTAAGAAATAAGGTTTCTTATTTCCTTTTGGATCTTTGTAGATATACATACATTTAATCAAGGATATTGAAAATGTTCTATGTTTTTGTTTCGTCTTTCCAGAGAAGTATTGAGAAAATTATGTGAGCTTTACATAATCTAGTTATTAGTTACTATATAAAATGAGAGTATAGAAGTTTGCTAAAAATTTTAAGTAAAATTTACTTTCAGTGTTATATGATTTTCCTGTGTAGTAGTTAATATTGTATCAGTCACTACTGACTAACTTGCTTTCCTAGAAAGTCAGTTTAATCTTATGATTAATAATGGTGAGCCAGAAGATAATGGTATATTGAGGAAAAAATAATTGTCTAAGAGGATAAGGCAGCTAATATTTGAGAGGTACCTACTATGTGTTACCTGTTTTATATTTGATATCTGATTTAAAGTTCACTTCAGCCTTCTCTCCAGAAGTGACTGTTTATCAGTTGTCATGCTGTTTATTCATCCTCTTTATTCTTTTTTTAATGAGATATTTCAAACAGAGAAAAGTGCAGAAAGCAATACGATATCACATATGTAATCATTGCCCAGAAGAACTAATGTTAACTGTCTCATCATAAGGCAAATTTGTTCCAGAAAAATAGAAATAAATACCTTGTAGCCCCTTCATGTTCAAGCTAAGGAAGGATAATTTAGCAGGAGATAAAGTTACTTGCCCAAATTCACTTGGCTGGTATGTACACCCAAGATTGAATTCTCCGTGAGAGGACCCGGGAGCTTGTGTGGTTTCCCTCTGTTATTTAGCCCTCAGCCCCAGGAGAGGCATGTTTTGTTGCGTTGCTTTATAGTGGGGAAAATGATTGAACTTTTTACTTGCGTCGTAGGAGTTGCCAATTAATTTTGGCACATAGTAAAGTAATCTATGCTCAACTGTTCAATTATTTTCTGTACCACAGCGAGAGAACAAGATAATTTGCTTTTTTTAATATAAATTTATTTATCTTAATTGGAGGCTGATTACTTTACAATATTGTATTGGTTTTGCCTTTTAATAGTTTCATTTACTTCAGTGTAATATTTTTAGTCATTCAAGTGCACTGCTACTGCACTGCTTCCTTCTCCAGTGCATGAAAGTGAGAAGTGAAAGTGAAGTCGCTCAGTCGTGTCTGACTCTTAGCGACCCCATGGACTGCAGCCGACCAGGCTCCTCTGTCTGTGGAATTTTCCAGGCAAGAGTACTGGAGTGGGGTGCCATTGCCTCTCCGATTCAAGTGCACAAATGCAGGTATGCACCAATATGACAAGTGTAGAGTGTAGCAAATAAGCAATACTGCATGTCTAAGTGGTTTAAATTCTTACCTGAGCATAATATTATCAGAATAAAATTTTTATAAGAAAATGTTCTGATTGGTTTTAGTTCTTTGCCACATTTGTCATTTATGTCTCCCTCTTTATCTATGGGAGAAGGAAATGGCAACTCACTCCAGTATTCTTGCCTAGAGAATCCCGTGGTCAGGGGAGCCTGGTGGGCTGCTGTCCATGGGGTCCCACAGAGTCGGACACGGCTGAAGCGACTTAGCATGCATTCATGCACTGGAGAAGGAAATGGCAACCCACTCCAGTGTTCTTGCCTGGAGAATCCCAGGGACGAAGGAGCCTGGTGGGCTGTCATCTATAGGGTCGCAGAGAGTTGGACATGACTGAAGCGACTTAGCAGCAGCAGCAGCAGCAGCATTATCTATGAAGTGGGGATCATAATGTCTTTGATGGGACTCCTATAAGCTCGCCTGGAAAATTCTAGACAGAGGAACCTGGCAGACTACAGTTCATGGAGTCACAAAGAGTTGGACACAACTGAGTATACATGTGTGTACATGTGCACACTCACACACAAACAGCTAAGATGATGTATGTGAAGCCATTTGACAGTGATTGTCATGCAAGAATTATTCAGTACTTGTTTGTCATTGTCACTTGAAAACAAAGCTCTTTTGCATATGGTGGTGGTGTTGGGAAGGAGCTAATATCATATATTTTAAACTTTTGTTTTATTTAACAAAGTTCAAGTAGCTGCTATTTAAAAAATCATTTGGCAGATAGAGACCTATTTTAACAATTTATTTCATAATTGATTTAGAAAAGAAAAAAAAAATCAATCTGCTTTCTTATAAGGGTATTTTATTTTTGTCGTTTATGAGAATTTGAAGAGATAAGCAAATATTTGAGAAATAGCATTCTTGCTACACTGACAGTAATACCAATTAAAATGTTATTGTTTCTTTATTAAGGCAGTGCTGTTCAAATAATTTCATTATCTCTAGAGAAATCTAGGGATTTTATTAAACACATACTTTCAAGAAGTTGGAGTCTTGGATAATATTATCATTACTATATATGTAAGAAAACAACTGCATTGGGAAAGACGTGTTGATAGGTTATTAAAATATAAAGCAATAAGGAGAAAACTGAAAATTCCATGATATTATCAAGGCTCCCTTGAGACCTAACCACAAAACAATTTTTTTATTTTAAGATTTCTTTCTCATTAATGAGTCATTTTGAGCTCTTTTTTTATGTGGGCACAAGGAAATGAATAAGAATTCATCCCCATTGCTAAAGTACCCAGAATCTTATTAATTCAAATGTTGGGAGTATTGAAGCAATGAAGAAAAAAATGAATACTGAAACTCCATGGATCTCCTTTCATGAAAATGACAAATATCTCAGTTTCTTATACCGAACAACTCTGTGTTTCCTAAGCAGAGTGCCTTAAGATATGAATTTTAAACATTGTATGTGATTTTCCTTAGAAATATGGAAGTCTGAAAAGAAAAGTAATTCCATTTATCAACTTAAGTTGCATTTAATTAAAGAATAGCTCCAACATCGAGAGAAAGGCTAATTAATATTTTCTAGAGGCTTTTGCTTTTGTAAGAAACAAAGGAGCTGAAATTCATGTAATCCTCAGAAGGAGGATGGCATTGCAAAGTGAGGAGTAGCAACCGTTCTTATTAATATTAAAGAAATTGGCTTGGATTGGAAAACAGCCCAAAGCTTATTTACCACAGAAGTTTGGTTTTTTCTCCTTGTTTGACTCATCTCATTGGAAAGCACAGATGTTCCCTACATCTGTCTCTCTCCCACTCACCCTTAAATTTTACTTACCAGCTGAACCATCCATCTCAATACACTCAAAAAAATTTTATCATGCTAATAATTCAACTGTGTTTGCATGCATACAAACTTCCTGAAACCATAGATCTTCCAACCAACACTTTGAAAGCTCTCTGAAGACTCCTCAGGAAACAAAAATGGTTATCCTGAAGGTTACATTTCATTTAGGTTTGTTGTTTGCCGAGTATTTACCTAGTTTGTTTTTCTTTAAATTGAATTGTAGTTGCTATACAATGTTGTGTTAGTTTCTACTGTACAACAAAGTGAATTAGCTATATGTGTATATATATCCCCTCCCTCTTGGACCTCCATCCCATCCCCCACCCTAGCCCACCCATCCTTGGCATTAAGTATCTGTTTGCTAAGCAGTGTGCAGAACATACACTAATGCCATCATTACCAATTTTATTAAAAAATCATGAAGCATAGCAAAGCAAAAAAGAGGTATTCCTGGTAATGGTATTTCAAATGTGTATTTAAATAGCTTATCTACTCTCAGTTCATTTCTGATATATTAAAAACTGTATTCCAAATTTTACAAGATGCACATCTCTTTGCTGTTTTTTTTTTTTTTTTTCCTCCATCCTCAGCTTGCACCAGCTGAATAGCTCAAATTATTTGCTGCTGGTAAAGCATGAAAATGTGAGATAAAAGAGGAAATGAAAGTTAAAGACTGAATGGCCTACAGGCCTTAAAAATTGTAACACTTTTGTATTTATTATATTTATTTTGCCTCAACTGTTAAACTCTCTTGCTGATGTCATAAGATCTTTCTGGATTGTGTCCCTGCTTAATGATGATCTAGTTAAAACCTGAGAGAATACAGGGGCACCTGGAATCAAGCCCAAGTAATTAACTCAAGAATCTTCCTGCAGAAGGGCAGGGAAAGTATGCAGTGGAAGAGTGATGCTCACTGTGGTTACCACGTTGTGTGTCTGATGGAGAGAAGAGAGCAGGGGGAGGTGGAGGGGCAGAAAGTGCTGTCAGTCAGTTCAGTTGCTCAGTCATTTCTGATTCTTTGCAACCCCATGGACTGCAGCATGCCAGGTTTTCCTGTTTTATTTGCTGCTGGTAAAGCATGAAAATGTGAGATAAAAGAGGAAATCAAAGTTAAAGACTGAATGGCCTACAGGCCTTAAAAATTGTAACACTTTTGTATTTATTATATTTATTTTGCCTCAACTGTTAAACTCTCTTGCTGATGTCATAAGATCTTTCTGGATTGTGTCCCTGCTTAATGATGATCTAGTTAAAACCTGAGAGAATACAGGGGCACCTGGAATCAAGCCCAAGTAATTAACTCAAGAATCTTCCTGCAGAAGGGCAGGGACAGTATGCAGTGGAAGTGATGCTCACTGTGGTTACCAGGTTGTGTGTCTGATGGAGAGAAGAGAGCAGGGGGAGGTGGAGGGGCAGAAAGTGCTATCAGTCAGTTCAGTTGCTCAGTCATTTCTGATTCTTTGCGACCCCATGGACTGCAGCATGCCAGGTTTTCCTGCCCATCACCAATTCCTGGAGCCTACTCAAACTCATGTCCATTGAGTTGGTGATGCCATCCAACCATCTCATCCTCTGTCATCCCCTTCTCCTCCTGCCTTCAATCTTTCCCAGCCATCAGGGTCTTTTCAAATGAGTCAGTTCTTCGCATCAGGTGACCAAAGTATTGGAGTTTCAGCCTCAGCACCAGTCCTTCCAATGAATATTCAGGACTGATATCCTTTAGGATGGACTGGTTGGATCTCCTTGCAGTCCAAGGGACTCTCAAGAGTCTTCTCCAACACCACAATTCAAAAGTATCGATTCTTTGGTGCTCAGCTTTCTTTATAGTCCAACTCTCACATCCATAACATGACTGCTGGAAAAAAACATAGCTTTGACTAGACAGACCTTCATTGGCAAAGTAATGTCTCTGCTTTTTAATATGCTGTCTAGAAAGTGCTGTGGTAGTTCTCTGAAGGAAGTCTTGATAGGCTCCCTTCTGTCTCTGGAATCTTAGCTTTCTGTATACCAGTGCCAAACAGAGATACAGAGAGAAAGCCATGGAGGAGAAGGGAAGAGTGGCTTTATTACTTTGCTAGGCAAATGGGATGTGATAAGGATCAAGAGAGTAATGGTTTTGTATTCTTTTTTGCAAAGTTTCAAAAGGGTGGGGTTGCTGATCAGGTTAGAGTATGTGCAGGGTCTATGTGGTCTGGTCTCCTACTTTTGATGAGCCTCTCTGGTTCCTTTAATCTTGCCTCAGGGGGCTGCTTCTCATTTTATTAGCAACTCTTCTGCCCTTTGGAACTCAAGAGGTCATGAAGGCTGGAGTCTTGCCTACAAAAAAATTGGGGACAAAAAGACCTCCATGCCCAGGGACCCTGTTAGGCATTGCTTCCTTACCAGCTCCTGAACTCCATGCTGTTGTATAGAGCAGAGGAGCTGGGAGGAAATTTGTTTGTCACTTGCAGGATCTCCTTGACTTTACAATGCTAGGAGGCAGATTTTTCTCTTCTTAAATTGTGCAACTCCGAAGGTTTGACTTGTTCAATAGTTGCTTTAAAGCTTAGAGTCAAGTTCATAGCCAAGGTAGATTTACTTGTGATTGGCCTTTTGTGTATTAGCCTCGTTTGGGTTTAGATAATTCTTGGGTTGGGAATGAAAACAGAAAGACATATAAGCTGATTTTGTAAAATAAATTATGTTTATAAAGTTAAGTTCTCAATGCAGGGAGCAGACATTTTGTTATTTATGTTTTATTTTCCACTACAAGTATGTCAAGTATTGACTTACAATAAATGTTTAATAATAATCTAGTATTTTTAGGCAAGTGGCCAAGACACTGAATATTTAATTCTTTAAATGTATATAGATCATTTCTTTTATGTGCTTTCTATGCTCCAGAAATGAAGCTATACTTACTAATGTATTTATTATATAATATGTATATATATATGTATATATACATATATATATATACACTTACTAATGGCCAAGAACATGGATATTTTAACCCAACTATATGATTCAGTCTTCTCCTTCACTGTGTGCAAGCTTTGTGACACTGAGCAAGTCACATGACAGATATCAGCCTGGATAATAATAATAATGTATGTGTGCTTAGTTGCTCAGTTGTGTCCGACTCTTTTAGACCCCATGGACTGTAGCCCGCCAGGTGCCTTTGTCCTTGGGGATTTCTCCAGGCAAGAATACTGGAGTGGGTTGCCATGCCCTCCTGCAGGGGATTTTCCCAACCAAGGGATCAAACCCAGGTCTCTCGCATTGAGGCAGATTATTTACCGTCTGAGCCACCAGGGAAGCCCAAGAATACCGGGGTGGGCAGCCTATCCCTTGTCCAGGGGATCTTCCTGACCCAGGAATTAAACTGGGGTCTCCTGCATTGCAGGCGGATTCTTTACCAGCTGAGCTGGGAATGTACTTATAAGAGGTAACTTTTAACAGGGTGCCAGAAGCAACTTAGCAGCAACAGCAGCAGCATTTGTCTTGACTTTAGATCAAGCTATTTTATATCCTGATAGTGACCCTGATTGAAAGGAATAGTAAAGTGTTGATCATTTTCTACAGGCTTGCTGTTGGGGTGGTGAAAGTCATTCAAAAGAAGCTTAAATTCTTGTATTTCAAGTAGCTTTGATGGTATTTAGATGACAGCCTCATTTTAAAGAGAATTGGTTTCTCACAGAACCCAGGAGAATCAAGCAGCTGGCAGAGCCTGTTATCTGAATTTCATCTAAATTGACGTCAGGGAGCTGGGAATGCCTGCGGCAATCCTGCACTCCTCCTCTTTGTGCACTATTTTGACAATAGTGAGAATGTCTGAGTGCTCATCATTCTCAGACCGTGTTGGCTTTGATTTTATGAAAAAAAAAAAAAAAAAAGCCTTTAGAAACTTTGCCATCTTAATTTTCAATGAAGGAACTATTTTTTTTCCCCTAGAAAAACTGTTCTGCAGTAGGGTTGTATAGAGGGATACAATAAATGTATGTACCTATATAATGCAAAAATTGTTGCTCTTCAGTCACTAAGTCCTATCTGTCTCTTTACCACCCCGTGAACTGCAGCACACCAGCCTCCTCTGTCCTCTGCTGTCTCCTGGAGTTTGCTCATTTCATGACCCTTGAGTCAGTGATGCTATCTGATCATCTCACCCCCTGCCACCCGCTACTCCTTTTCCTTCAGTCTTTCCCAGCGTTGTTGTTTTCAGTCGCTAAGTCGTGTTCAACTCTTTGTGACCCCGTGGACAGTAACTCACCAGGCTTCTCTACCCATGGGATTCTCCAGGAAAGAAAACTGAAGTGGGTAGCCATTCCCTTCTCCAGGGGCTCTGCGCAACCCAGGGATCAAACCTGGGTCTTCTGCATTGCAGGCTCATTCTTTATCATCTGAGTGACCAGAGAAGCTCACAATGTAAAAGTATGTAACTGCAAAGTTTGGTAGAAGCCTTGCTTCGGGACATCATTCTTGGAAGAGAGGTAGTTCTGTAAAACTTTATTGGGAGAAACTTAAAAAAAAAATAAAATTAACCCAGACATTTATGTCCAAGTATAAATGCTAATTTCCTGGGTGTATCTTTTTTTTAAAACTCGCAGAGTGGGTATATAAGCAGGGCCAGATGTCTCTGTCTTAATTATTCATGCTCTTTGATAAATAACAATGACACGCAGTCAAAATAAAGTCCAGATGGCTGACACATTGTGCAAGCCATTGGATGCAATAGCCATCCCTAGTTTCCTAAATACTAATAGATAATACAGATCATCTTTTTATTTATTTGTCAATCAAATGACAAGTAATTACTGAATTTTCTATGAAATAAGCACTGGGCTGATTCAACATCACAGTAATCCAACTCTGTGCCCCAACTACTGATGCCAAAGAGTCTGAAGTTGACTGGTTCTGTGATGATGTACAATACTTTCTAGAACTACCACCAAAAAAGATGACCTTTTCATCGTAGGGAATTATAATGCAAAGTAGCGAGTCCAGAGATGCCCAGAATAACAGGCAAGTTTGTCCTTGGAGTACAAAATGGGCAAAACTAACGGTTTTGTCAAGAGAACATGCTAATAATAGCAGGCACTCTTTCCAACAACCCAAGAGATGACTCTACCTGTGGACATCACTAGATGGTCAGTACCAAAATTAGATTGATTATATTCTTTGTAGCTAAAGATGGAGAAGTTCTAGACAGTAAGCAAAATAAGATGTGGAGTTGACTGTAACTCAGATCATAAGCTCCTTATTGCAAAATTCAGACTTAAACTGAAGAAAGTAGAGAAAACCACTAAGCCACTCAGGTATGCCCTAAATCAAGTCCTTTATCATTATACAGTGGAGGTGACAAATAGATTCAGGGGATTAGATCTGGTAGACAGGGTGCCCTAAGAACTATGGATAGAAGTTTGTAACATTGTACATGAGGCAGTGACCAAAACCATCCCAAGGAAAAAGAAATGCAAGAAGGCAAAGTGGTTGTCTGAGGAGGATTTACAAATAGCAGAGGAAAGAAGAGAAGCCAAAGGCAAGAGAGAAAGGGAAAGATATTCTCAACCGAATGCAGAGTTCCAGAGAATAACAAGGAGAGATAAGTAGCCTTCTAAATAAGCAATGCCAATAAAGAGAGGAAGACAAAAGAGTGAGAAGGACTAGAGATCTCTTCAAGAAGATTGGAGAGATCACGGGAACATTTCATGCAATCGTGGGCACAATAAAGAACAGAAATGGTAAGGTCTGAACAAAAGCAGAAGAGATTAAGAGGGGCGACAAGGATCACATTGAATCTGTAGATTGCGTTTGATAGTATAGCCATTTTCACAGTATTGATTCTTGCTACCCAGCCACATGGAATATCTCTCCATCTGTTTATGTTGTCTTTTATTTCTTTCATCAGTGTCATAATTTTCTGTGTAGTTCTTTTGTCTCCTTAGGTAAGTTTATTCCTAGATATTTAATTCTTTTTGTTGCAATGGTGAATGGGATTGATTCCTTAATTTCTCTTTCTGATTTTTCATTGTTAGTCTATAGAAATGCAAGTGATTTTTGTGTATTTGAAACTTACATTACCATATGTAAAATAGATAGCCAACAGGAGTTTGCTGTATGGCTCAGGAAACTCAAACAGGGGCTCTGTATCAACCTAGAGGGGTAGGATGGGGAGGGGGATGGTGAGGAGGGGGATGGTAGGGAAGTTCAAAAGGGAGGGGATATATGTATACCTGTGGCTGATTCATGTTGAGGTTTGACAGAAAACAACAAAATTCTGTAAAGCAATTATCCTTTAATTAAAAAAAATAAATTTTTAAAAAAGGACACACACACAAAGAAGTGGTGACAAGAATACACAGAACTATACAAAAAGGTCCTAACGACCTAGATAACCATGATGGTGTGGTCATTCATCTAGAGCGAGACATCCTGGAGTGTGAAGTCAAGTGGCCCTTAGGAAATATTACTACAAACTAGCAGAGGTGATGGAATTCCAGTTGAGCTATTTCATATCCTAAAAGATACAATGCTGTTAAAGTGCTTCACTCAATATGTCAGCAAATTTGGAAAACTCAGCAGTGGCCAAAGGACTGGAAAAGGTCAGTTTTCATTCCAGTCCCAAAGAAGGGCAATGCCAAAGAATGCTCAGATTACTGTACAGTTGTGCTCATTTCACATGCTAGCAAGTTTATGCTCAAAATTCTTCAAGCTAGGCTTTAACAGTATGTAAACTGAGAACTTCTAGATGTACAAGCTGAGTTTTGAAGAGGCAGAGAAACTAAAGATCAAACTGCCAATATGTGTTGGATCATGAAGAAAGGACGGGAATTCCAGAGAAAGGTCTACTTCTGACTACACTAAAGCCTTTGACTGTGTGGATCACAACAAACTGTGGAAAATTCTTAAAGTGATAGGAATACCAGTCTACCTTACCTGCCTCCTGAGAAATCTATATACAGATCAAGAAGCAACAGTTAGAACTGAATATGGAATGAATGACTGATTCCAAATTGGAGAAGAAGTAGGACAAGGCTGTATATTGTCATCCTGCTTATTTAACTTATATGCAGAGTATATCATGGACACCATGCAAAATGCTGGTCAGGATGAATCACAAGCTGGAATCAAGATTGCCACCCTCAGATATGCAGATGATACCACCCAAATGGCTAAAAGTGAAGAGGAATTGAAGAATCTCATGATGAGAGTGAAAGAGGAGAGTGAAAAAGCTGGCTTTAAAATCAGCATGAAAAAAACTAAGATCATGACATCCCGCCCCATCACTTCATGGCAAATAGAAGGGGGAAAAGTGGAAGTAATAACAGGCTTTATTTTCTTGGGCTCCAAAACCACTGCAAACAGTGACTGCAGCCACAAAATTAAAAGACAGTTGCTCCTTGGAAGGAAAGCTATGACAAATCTAGACAGCATATTAAAAAGCAGAACCATCATTCTGCTGCTCAAGGTTCCTGTAGTCAAAGCTACCATCCAGTAGTAATGTATGGATGTGAGAGTTGGACTGTAAAGAAGGCTGAGCGCTGAAGAATTGATGCTTTCCAATTGTGATGCTGGAAAAAACTCTTGAGAGTCCCTTGGATTGCAAGGAGATCAAACTAGTCAATCCTGAAAGAAGTCAACTTTGAACATTCATTGAAAAGACTGATGCTGAAACTGAAGTGTTAATACTTTGTCTACCTGATTCGAAAAGCCAAGTGATTGGAAAAGACCCTGATGCTGAGAAAGATTGATGGCTAAAGGAGAAGGAGTCAGAAGAGTGTGACATGTTTAGATGGCATCACGACTCAATGAACATGAATTTAAGCAAACTCTGAGAGATGCTGGAGTACAGAGGAGCACGGCATGCTATAATTTGTGAGGTTGGACACGACTTAGTGACTGAACAGCAAAGGGACTACTAGGCGGATTATAAATACACAGTTATTACCATAATATCATTTGCCTCTATTTCTATTTTCCTCAGGCTCCAGCTTCCCTAGGAGACTCAGGTTTCTTAGAATTTTTTTCAAGAGTGCTCGAACACCAAAGCTGAGCTTGCCGTGGTGGTTGCTTAACTAACTGGTTTACCAGTTTGAGTCTCATGCATCATGACGGATATCACTGGTTGTCAAGGAGTGGTTGATGAGTCATAGAATCATAAAACTTCAGACTTTTCAATGAAATTCAGAGCTGACTCAGGTTATGTTTTATAGAAAAATAATGTGAAACAAATGGCCAAGTGATTTTAGCAGAGCCATACAACTAGTTAATATGAAAACTTAGACTTAAACTATAGGCAGCTAATTTGTGATCTGATGTTCTTTCTAGTGTAACTGAATCACGGAAATGTATGGGATTAAACGTGCCATCATGGGAATGATGGTACAGTCCGTGGGTTTGCTCCTGACATTGACTAAGGATGGGGTGAAGGTAGAGCCAAAAAGCATCATTGTGCCTACTGAGTATGTTTGTTCTAGAACATTAACGGAGGTGTGGAAAGTAAGAAAATTGTATCCGACTCCACAAAGCCCTAGTGGAGGCTATGACTGGTCTAGGACTACCTCAGTTCAGTTCATTTCAGTTGCTCAGTCGTGTCCGACTCGTTGAGACCCCATGGACTGCAGCACGCCAGGCCTCCCTGTCGATCACCAACTCCCAGAGTTTACCCAAACTCATGTCCATTGAGTCGGTGATGCCATCCAACCATCTCATCTTCTGTTGTCCCCTTCTCCTCCTACCCCAATCCCTCCCAGCATCGGGGTCTTTTCCAGTGAGTCAACTCTTCACATGAGGTGGCCAAAGTATTGGAGTTTCAGCTTCAGCATCAGTCCTTCCAATGAATATTCAGGACTGATCTCCTTTAGGATAGACTGGTTGGATCTCCTTGCAGTCCAAGGGACTCTCAAGAGTCTTCTCCAGCACCACAGTTCAAAAGCATCAATTCTTCGGCTCTCAGCTTTCTTTATGGTCCAACTCTCACATCCATACATGACAACTGGAAAAACCATAGCCTTGACTAGACTCTCTCAAAGTACAGAACACCATAATTACAGAGTCTTGAATGACAGGGATGATATTTCTTAGGTATAATATTTACAGAGCCGGTGTGGAAAATAAAGATATGCTAGTGGTTGGCTTTAGACAACCACAATCCAATACATGTTGGGCATGCAAACACAAGCATTATTCATCAGATACTAAGTTGCCAGTTATTACTGGTATTAATATAAATCCATCCATGGTATTAATATTAATACCATCCCCCTGGAAAAGAAATGCAAAAAAGCAAAATGGCTGTCTGGGGAGGCCTTACAAATAGCTGTGAAAAGAGAGGCGAAAAGCAAAGGAGAAAAGGAAAGATATAAGCATCTGAATGCAGAGTTCCAAAGAATAGCAAGAAAAGATAAAGAAAGCCTTCTTCAGCGATCAATGCAAAGAAATAGAGGAAAAGAACAGAATGGGAAAGACTAGAGATCTCTTCAAGAAAGTTAGAGATACCAAGGGAACATTTCATGCAAAGATGGGCTTGATAAAGGACAGAAATGGTATGGGCCTAACAGAAGCAGAAGATATTAAGAAGAGGTGGCAAGAATACACAGAAGAACTGTACAAAAAAGATCTTCACGACCCAGATAATCACGATGGCGTGATCACTAATCTAGAGCCAGACATCCTGGAATGTGAAGTCAAGTTGGCCTTAGAAAGCATCACTATGAACAAAGCTAGTGAAGGTGATGGAATTCCAGTTGAGCTGTTTCAAATCCTGAAAGATGATGCTGTGAAAGTGCTGCACTGAATATGCCAGCAAATTTGGANTTATGTCCAACCTAGATAGCATTTTCAAAAGCAGAGACATTACTTTGCCGACTAAGGTCCGTCTAGTCAAGGCTATGGTTTTTCCAGTGGTCATGTATGGATGTGAGAGTTGGACTGTGAAGAAGGCTGATCGCCGAAGAATTGATGCTTTTGAACTGTGGTGTTGGAGAAGACTCTTGAGAGTCCCTTGGACTACAAGGAGATCCAACCAGTCCATTCTGAAGGAGATCAACCCTGGGATTTCTTTGGAAGAAATGATGCTAAAGCTGAAACTCCAATACTTTGGCCACCTCATGCGAAGAGTTGACTCATTGGAAAAGACCCTGATGCTGGGAGGGATTGGGGGCAGGAGGAGAAGGGGATGACAGAGATGAGATGGCTGGATGGCATCACTGACTCGATGGACGTGAGTCTGAGTGAACTCCGAGAGATGGTGATGGACAGGGAGGCCTGGCATGCTGCGATTCATGGGGTCGCAAAGAGTCGGACACGACTGAGTGACTGAACTGAACTAATATAAATCCACTTACCATGGAGCTTACAGATGTGAAGCCCCAAGAGAACCACAGCTTGTGTTGCCTTCCCCAGTGAAATTCCCCAGAGATGTCTTACTTTATTGGGCTTCTCTGCAGTTAATGGTGTTGGGAAGAAGTGCAGAACCAGGGCAGAGAGCATAGCAGTGAGTCAGGGTTATCCCATAAGACGGAGATGCACAAGTGAAAACCAGATGTCCCTGTTTGCAACTCCCAATACATTGTGTCCTTTCTGTTAAAATGCTTTTATGTTATCCCTCAAGCAAAAACCATATTACTCTTTGCTATGATGGTTCATTTTCAGAGTTGATACTGCTGATAAACAGTGGGCTGATGTTTGCCCATCTAGTTAATGATCATTAACATTAGCTTTAATAAGGAAGAAAAGGGCATGGTTCTTTCTAGCAAAGATCCAGTCTTAGAAGTAAAAGGAGGTGCAGGTGTGTTACTAAAAACCAAGATGCATCTGGAACCCAGTGTGGGTGGAGGCCACTGTTGCCAGGCAACCAGCCTTAATAGTTCGTACATGCAGGTGAGCTTTATGTGAATTCATTTCAGCATCATCCAAAATGCTCTTCTCGGCACCATCTCTAGCCCCTATTTGAAATGAGCTCTTCAAAACAAAGGGGCCAAGATGCTAACCCTGTCAGCAACCCTGGAAGAAATCTGCTGGTATCTTATCTCAGAAAATGGGGGAAAAATAAAATTTTACAGAGTATTGGTTTGCCTACTCTAGGCAAACCCTTAGAAATAGGAGAATAATCTCAACAAGGGAATGAACTCAAGTTTATACATGTGAGATGCTCATGTATTTTCTTTTAAAAATTTTAAAAAATATTTCCAAGTATATATATTCCTGTGTAAAATGATGATTGAGTTCATTTGGGATATAAGAAAGTGTGGGTTTTTATTAGCAAGAGACAAAACAAGGTGATTGTAACTAGAAAGTCTTCTTTGCTGATGACCAGTGAACAAGAGTCAAAAAATGTGCCCCGTGATAATGATGATTTATGTACATTTCTAAAGCCAGTCTTTCTTGCCTAGGGCATTGCAGTAACTTCTGTGGGTCTGTTTTTTTTAAAAAAGCAAGAAAGAATCACTTGGGTTTTTTCTTCCTCTCCTTTGTCTTATTTTGATACTTTTTATGAAAAATCTTTAATTTCCAAGAGCGTAATCTCTTATTACTACAGGAATGATTTTGTCTCAATATATTTGAAGTGGCATTGCAAAATGGTCTCCTGTAGAGCTTATCACTGTAACAGAGGTCATATTAAAGACAGTATTTTAAAGAATAATGCCAAAATAACAGGCCCCTGTTTCTGCCCTTGACACTCCCTAGAGAGAAGAGGCTAAAAGACAGTGGTTGAACCAGCATCTTTCAATAAACACATCATCACTCGATTAACTAAAGTAATTTTCCAAAATTATTTTTTAAATATATAATTAAAAATCACAAATTTGAAAAGTAATACATGGGGACTTCACTGGCAGTCCAGTGGTTTAGACTTGGCCTTCCAATGCAAGCAGGTACAAGTTCAATCCCTGGTTGGGGAGCTACTAATCCAAATCCAACTCCACATGTCTCAGGACCAAAAAAAAAAAACCCAAAAACACAGAACATAAAACAGAAGAAATAAAGAAATATTGTCAGAAATTCAATAAAGACTTTAAAAAATGGTCCTAATTAAAAAAAACAAACAAAAAAAAAAACACACCTTTAATGAAAAAACAGGTTACACTGTATTGTTGTGGAATACAAGATGCTTCTAATAAGTCTAACCACAAAGGAATGAATATCTGTTATATGTTAGCTGACAGCCTGGACAGAATGTGAGTATTAAGGGAATGTTGGAGACTAGAGGTTTACTCTTTTGAGTCTAATGCATGAGCTTAAAATGTGAGAGTTGAAAACTTTTTTGGGGTATGTGTCTTTCATTTTTCCTAAAAAAGTATGTTTCATATGCACAATGAATATAAAGAGAAAATTGTGCCTGTAAGCTGAGGACTGGTTTCAACATGATTAACAGTTGATGGTGATGGGAACACCACAGTAACCAAAAAGCTTTTTTGCTTCCCCCTAAAATCAAATCATAAAATCTTAATGTTGTGAGGGACCATGGAAGCATTCTGGTTGAGGAGTTTTCAAACTGTGTCCTTGGGACAGCTTTTCCCCACCACCACTGAGAGTACCTACAGAGCAGAAGAGAGGAGCCAGGAGTTTTTGGAGATTTCCAAATGGAGGATTCACAGGCCTAATTCAATTCCCATTTTAGAAATGAGGCAGGTGTGTCCTCCAGAGGGGAAGATGTATTCAGACACACAGCCAGTTGGTGCCAGTCCCAGACTAGACTTCCTGAATCACATTTGTGTGTTTATATGTTTTGTTTTTGGTTATTTTTTTTTTCTACATTGTGTATGCATGCTAAGTCGCCTCATCGTGTCTGACTCTTTGCGACCCTATGGACTGTAGTCTGGTTACCAGACTTCTCTGTCCATGGAATTCTCCAGGAAGAATACTGGAGAGGGTTGCCATGCCCTCCTCCAGCTATTTTATCTTACTTCTCCTTTTATCAGAAACTGTAATTGCCATGCTGAATACGTAGGATTCATGGAGCACAGGCAGAATGCATTTGTCTTTCTCTCCACTGCCCTTAAAACCCAATGAAGAGGTGAAATTCAGAGTGCCTGCAATTCTCCCAACATAAATCCTCCCTTGAATGTTCTGTCTTTCCTTTTTCACTCCTCCTGGTCTCTTTTAAAAGCTAGATGTCGGATGTCAGCTGGGTCAGAAAAGCAGCACCTTTATAAGTCCCACGAGATGGTCTAGCTTTTCAGAGTGTGGGATTATTTGCCTTTTATTGTATTACCCTTGGCCTTCCTAGGTCCTAGGGTAAAATGAGAGGAAGAGCCACGAACATCTTGGTGCACAAGCAGTTGTTGAGTTCGGCCACACCATGTGCAGAGGGCTGCCTGGTTGCTCTGTAGACACTAAAGGCTATAGGCCTTGACTTTAAATCCACTTCAAGGAAAGAGAATAACAGATTATTATAGTCAGGACAATTTGCTTATAAGAAACTGGACTCCATAATGGTAGGGGCCAGGCATGTTGATTCTTATGGCCTGTCTGGCACCTGGTAGGTACTCATTTAGTGGATGCATGAACAGAAACTGCTTCACATTCAGTTCAGTTCAGTCGCGCAGTTGTGTCCCACTTTTTGCAACCCCATGGACTGCAGCATGCGAGGCTTGCCTGTCCATCACCAACTCCCGAAGCTTGCTCAGACTCATGTCCATCGAGTTGGTGATGCCATCCAACCATCTCATTCTGTTGTCCCCTTCTCCTCCTGCCTTCAATCTTTCCTAGCATCAGGGTCTTTTCTAATGAGTCGGTTCTTCCCATCAGGAGGCTAAAGTATTGGAGTTTCAGCATGAGTCCTTCCAATGAATATTCAGGAGTGATTTCCTTTAGGATGGACTGGTTGGATCTCCTTGCAGTCCAAGAGACTCTCAAGAGTCTTCTCCAACACCCTAGTTCAAAAGCATCAGTTCTTCAGTGCTCAGCTTTCTTTATAGTTCAACTCTCACATCCATACATGACTACTGGAAAAACCACAGCTTTGACTAGATGGACGTTTGTTGGCAGAGTAATGTCTCTGTGTTTTAACATGCTGTCTAAGTTGGTCATAGCTTTTCTCCCAAGGAGTAAGCGTCTTTTAATTTCATGGCTGCAATCACCATCTGCAGCTATTTTGGAGCCCAGAAAAATAAAGTCGGCCACTGTTTCCCCATCTATCTGCCATGAAGTGATGGGACTGGATACCATGATCTTCGTTTTCTGAATGTTGAGCTTTAAGCCAACTTTTTCACTCTCCTCTTTCACTTTCATCAAGAGGCTTTTTAGTTCCTCTTCGCTTTCTGCCATAAGGGTGGTGTCATCTGCATATCTGAGGTGATTGGTATTTCTCCTGGCAATCTTGATTCCAGCTTGTGCTTCTTCCAGTCCAGCGTTTCTCATCATGTACTCTGCATATAAATAAACAGGGTGACAATATACAGCCTTGATGTACTCCTTTTCCTATTTGGAACCAGTCTGTTGTTCCATGTCCAGTTCTAACTGTTGCCTCCTGACCTGCATACAAGTTTCTCAAGAGGCAGGTCAGGTGGTCTGGTATTCCCATCTCTTTCAGAATTTTCCACAGTTTGTTGTGATCCACACAGTCAAAGGCTTTGGCATAGTCATTAAAGCAGAAGCAGATGTTTTTCTGGAACTCTCATGCTTTTTCAATAATCCAACAGGTGTTGGCAATTTGATCTCTGGTTCTTCTGCCTTTTCTAAATCCAGCTTGAACTTCTGGAAGTTCGCTGTTCATGTACTGTTGAAGCTGGCTTGGAGAATTTTGAGCATTAGTTTGCTAGCGTGTGAGATGAGTGCTATTGTATTGTAGTTTGAGCATTCTTTGGCTTTGCCTTTCTTTGGGATTGGAATGATAACTGACCATTTCCAGTCTTGTGGCCACTGCTGAGTTTTCCAAATTTGCTGGCATTTGAGTGCAGCACTTTCATAGCATCGTCTTTTAGGATTTGAAGTAGCTTAACTGCAATTCCATCACCTCCACTAGCTTTGTTTGTAGTGATGCTTCCTAAGGCCCACTTGACCTCTCATTCCAGGATGTCTGGCTCTAGGTGAGTGTTTACACCATCGTGATTATCTGTATTGTGAAGATCTTTTTTGTATAGTTCTTCTGTGTATTCTTGCCACCTCTTCTTAATATCTCTGCTTCTGTTAAGTCCATACAATTTCTGTCCTTTATTGTGCCCATCTTTGCATGAAATGTTCCCTTGGTATCTCTAATTTTCTTGAAGAGATCTCTAGTCTTTCCCATTCTGCTGTTTTCCTCTATTTCTTCGCACTGATCACTGAGGAAGGCTCCCTTCTCCCCTTGCTATACTTTGGAACTCTGCATTCAAATGGGTATATCTTTCCTTTTCTCCTTTGCCTTTTGCTTCTTTTCTTTTCACAGCTATTTGTAAGGCCTCCTCAGACAACCATTTTGCCTTTTTGCATTTCTTTTCTTGCTGATGGTCTTGATCCCTGCCTCCTATACAATGTCACAAACCTCCATCCATGGTTCTTCAGGCACTTTGTCTATCAGATCTAATCCCTTGATTCTATTTGTCACTGCCACTGTATAATCATAAGCAATTTGATTTAAGTCACACCTGAATGGTCTAGTGGTTTTCCTTACTTTCTTCAATATAAGTGTGAATTTGGCAAAAGGAGTTCATGATCTGAGCCACAGTCAGCTTCCAGTCTTGTTTTTGCTGACTGTATAGAGCTTCACCATCTTTGGCTGCAAAGAATATAATCAGTCTGATTTGAGTATTGAGCATCTGGTGATGTCCACATGTAGGGTCTTCTCTTGTGTTGATGGAAGTGGGTGTTTGCTATGACCAGTGTGTTCTCTTGGCAAACTCTATTAGCCTTTGCCCCACTTCATTTGACCTGGGGCCAAACTATGGTGGAGGTAATGAAGGTGGGCTGATGTTTGCCCACCTTCAAAAGATGCTCTTTCAAAAGATCCCATGCATGCACTGCTACACTCAGTGCCCCCAACCCTGCAGCAGGCCACCACCAACCCACACCTCCACTGGAGACTCTTGGACACTAACAGGCAAGTCTGGGTCAGTCTCTTGTGGGGTCACTGCTCCTTTCTCCTGGGTCCTGGTGCACACAACATGCTGCTTGTGCCCTCCAAGAGTCTATTTCCCCAGTCCTGTGTAAGTTCTAGTAGTTGCCTCAGGTTGTTGTGGTGTGGGTCTTCCAACCCTAGCAGTGCTTTAGAATCACCAGCAGCATATTAAAAACATGTTGATGTACAGGCCAATTGAATCAGAATCTCTCAGCACAGGGCCTAACCATCAGTATTTTTAGGAAGCTCTCAAGGTGATTCTTCTATGCTGCTAAGTTTCAAACTGTTGCAGAAAACTGTCAGTCCATATTTTTGTCTTATGCATTGAATACTTCTGTCATTTTAACAATTCTTTTTATGTGATATTTTATGAGATACTTCATGTGTATCATCCAAGAGCAGTAGATGTTACAAAATTAATGAGGTTAGACTGAATAAGCAGTTATAGTGTGGACTGTTAGTTGCACAGTCATGTTCTGTTCTTTGCAACCCCATGGACTGTAGGCCACCAGGCTGCTCTATCCATTGAATTCATGGACACTCCATTCAACCGAGTCGGTAGCCATTCCCTTCTCAACCTAGGGGGATCTTCCCAACCCAGGGACTGAACCCAGGTCTCCTACATTGCAGGAGATTCTTTACTGCCTGAGTCACCAAAGAAGCCCTGAGTAAACAATTACACACATCATTAAACCTTACATTTTAAGATGCTTACTAGTAAAGTATTATAGCTATAATTTTTTATTAAAGATGTTATAAAGAACTCATTGACAGGATCAGATTATATGTTAAGTACCATTTTGCTAGTTGAGTATGATGTAGGAGAAACTAATTAATTAAATCCAATGGATATTTTTGAATATATTTATTCAAATAATACCCTTAAGTAATCCTCAGATACTGTGTAGTTCACGGTCCATGTATTACTGAAGCCTGGCTTGGAGAATTTTGAGCATTACTTTACTAGCGTGTGAGATGAGTGCAATTGTGCGATACTTTGAGCATTCTTTTGCATTGCCTTTCTTTGGGATTGGAATGGAAACTGACCTCCTAAAAAAGAATAAAAAAAGGTATTCCTGTATGAAAACTTCTCAATGTTTTCAGCTAAATCTGGTATTTTAAAATTTTCTAAGACTTTGTTACTTGAACCTAACGAAATCTATTTGTTTTCCTCTCATTAAATTATATACAGTTTTAGCTATTGCTGGTTTTCTAATCAAATAAGTATATATATTTCTTCCTTAATATCTTTATAAAATGAATAGCCTATCTTTCTTTTACTTTTAAAAATAAAACATTGAATAATATGAACTCTATTCATATAATTATGAGAATAAAATAAATTTAGTAGCCACTGCTGCTCAGTCAGTGGAATAAGCAAGTTATAAAACTGTTTATCTTAATATCATTATCAAGTTATTTTTTTCTAAAACAGAATCAGTATTCTCATTTTACCTTTCTGTAGGTGGTTTTTACAGCTGCCTTAAAATATTCCCTGTCAATTGTGAATAGAAATTCAAATTCTTAAATTTGATAATGGTGTGACTTTTGTGTTCCCTCCCTTGTATTTATAGACAGTTGGCCCTATTGTTCTTTTTTATGTGCTGTTAGTACCTCTGAATATTTGTCTGTAGATTGTTAAAACTTATTATGAAATTTAAACTTAATTACCTCCTAAAATGATCTATTGTTACATGTTGTAATGCTATTAGGAAGTGTAGCTTACATGAACTATTTAAAAGCTTTGTCAATTTCAAACGTAGTACAGGATATTTATTTTGTAATTATCAGCTACATAGACAGATTCTGTATAACATCTTTTCGTTTCTTCTCTGATGAAATTGATGCTGAGTTGATGTTGAGTTAAGTTGTGGAGATAGAGAAAGATTTGACCACATGCAATGTGGTTTTTCAAACTTTTTAACCCAAAACCATGTTCAGAGCAAATGTGATGCTACATGGGTGATGCTTTATACAAGGTTGTGTTGCCCATGAACTTGTCAGCCAGACAATCCCATCTGAGACTAGAAATTATATAAAAGTGTCAGAAAGAATAATTTAAATAGAGGTAAATTTGAATGCATTCAAATGGTTAGAATTTAAGATTCTCAGAGAAAAATGTACATATGCTTGGGTTTTGAACATGATGTATTTCTAGGCATTCACTGCTGCTGCTGCTAAGTCGCTTCAGTCGTGTCCGACTCTGTGCGACCCCACAGATGGCAGCCCATTGGGCTCCGCCATCCCTGGGATTCTCCAGGCAAGAACACTGAAGTGGGTTGCCATTTCCTTCTCCAATGCATAAAAGTGAAAAGTGAAAGTGAAGTCGCTCAGTCATGTCCGACCCTCAGCGACCCCATGGACTGTAGCCTTCCAGGCTCCTCCGTCCATGGAATTTTCCAGGCAAGAGTACTGGAGTGGGATCCCATTGCCTTCTCTGAGGCATTCACTAGGCCTATTAAAATTAGTTAACATTTTTTATTAATATATATGTTCTTGAAATGAAACTTACATGTATGTAAATATCCAATTACAAGTGTATGCCTTGATGAATGTTCAGAAAATGCACATATCTGTGTTACCATCATCCAAATCAGAAGATAAAACGTTATCAAGTTTCCCAGAAACCTCTGGTATCATATTCCAATCACCGCTTCCCCCACCAATGTTTAGATTATATTTTTAAGATGTTTTGTCTGTATATTTTTTTAACCTTTATGTGTTCTTGGTTAGAGTGTTAATTTTTTGTATCTATTTCATCATAGTCAGAAGCACAGCTAAAATTTCACCATTTTCTCTTATATAATGGAGGGAAGAAAGGAAGGCTGAGTTGCTGGAAAGAAACTCCTGCTTCTCATGTATTCTCTACCCTGTGACATATGTAACCATGCTGTAAGAGTCTTTCTTTGTATCTTTTGTGATATGCTTGGCGAAACATTTGAAAACATCTAGTTTTGGTTCTTTGCACCTCATGTATTGTGTAATTTTAAGTGGTAAAGAATCTGCCTGCCAATGCAGCATATGCAGGTTTGATCCCTGGGTCAGGAAGGTCCCCTGGAGGAGGAAATGGCACCCCACTTCAGTATTCTTGCCTGGGAAATCCAGGCAAGATTTCCCATGGACAGAGGAGCCTGGAAGGCTACAGTCCATGAGGTCACAAAAGGGTCAGACATGATTTAGTGATTAAACAATAACAACAGCAATGATAAAATGGAAACACCCAGAAATGTTGGAAGAAGAATGCCTTTAGAGGACCAACCTACTCCATAACTTCCTTTTGGACTTGGGTGACCAATGGGAACACCTGAGAAGCTTGGAAACACGGAGGCATATAGCAATCAGCAAGCCCAGCCCCACAGCAGTTGAGTCTAGAAATCAATTTTGGGGATCCAAAAAAGCACTGTATCCAAAGGAAAAAAAATAACACAGTGTAAGAGGCTAAGCCTAAATTTCATTGTTCATCTTTTTAGAGGGAGACACAAGTAGACCTCATCCTTGTCCCCTCTAAGATCTTTTCTGCAAACCCTTTGAATCAACCTCTTGGTTAGAATTCAAGTTAGAGTTCCTGCTTTACAAAGCTAATTTGAAGTTTAAAGTGGCAGAAGCAAAAATTTTTGCCATGACCTCGTTGATCGGGGGGTGAAAGTAAGGCTGCAGATTTGCCATTCCCAAGAGAAGTATAGAAACAAATTAAGATTATGGTTTATAATTTCCTTCTTTAAGTAGAGCCAATGTCTAGCCATGGTTCTTAGCCTAATTTTGGATATGAGACCTGTTTGAGAACCCGATTAAAGCTATAGGGCTTCTTCTCTGAAAGTTATGCAAGTTTCAGTTCAGTTCAGTCGCTCAGTCGTGTCTGACTCTTTGCGACCCCATGAATCGCAGCACGCCAGGCCTCCCTGTCCATCACCATCTCCCGGAGTTCACTCAGACTCACGTCCATCGAGTCCGTGATGCCATCCAGCCATCTCATCCTCGGTCGTCCCCTTCTCCTCCTGCCCCCAATCCCTCCCAGCATCAGAGTCTTTTCCAATGAGTCAGCTCTTCGCATGAGGTGGCCAAAGTACTGGAGCTTCAGCTTTAGCATCATTCCTTCCAAAGAAATCCCAGGGTTAATCTCCAGTTGCTTAGTTAGTTCACAGACCCCTTAAGCTAATTCATGAACCCTTTGGGGGATCCCCCAGCCTCATTCTAAAGTTATCCTTCTAAATTCTAAAACTTAAAGTTCACCAGTGAAAACATCCTGAGAGTGATGGAGAGATGTCCCGAATTATAGTTCTCTAGGTAAGGAGACCACACAGTCTTCATCATTTTTCCCAATTTCATCCTCCTTCCTGATGACCTGAAGGTTGACTTTCTTTTTTCCTCTAATTTCCATACCCAAATCATCTTGCTTCAAATTAGATTTTTTTTTTAATTAAAGAGAAGTATTTATTTCTTTGAAAAAATTGTTAATACCTTTCTAGGGGGAAGAAAAAGACACAGTCCTCTTCTATATTGAAGATAGTATTTACGTCAATCCTTGATTGCTTTTTGCTTTTAAACTTCACTATTGGGCATCATTAACCTTTTTTTTTGCATAAAACTCTTTATGGCTTCAGTTATTAATATTTTGCTATTTTGATGACTCATTTTACAAGTCAGGGTAGGCTAGATTATTCTGCATTAATCCAAAATCTCAATAGCTTGATATAACAATAGTTTATTTCTTATACATTATTTCTTCATACATTACCCAAGATAGATGGGCAAGGAGGCTCTGCCCATTGTAGCCAAGCTGCGACCCAGGATGGCGGATGTTCCATTTCAATACAGGCTTCCAGTTATCCTACAGGGGAAGAAAAAAGAGTGTTGTACATCACACACAGGATCTTAAATGCTTTCACCCAGAAGTGACCTGTATTAATTTTGCTCCTGTCGATTGCTCAGAGCATATCACATGGCTATGGCTGACATCAAAGAAGGCTTAGGGCAATGCTACTGTATACCCAGAAGGAGAAAAGCTAGCAATATTTGGTAGATATATTAATCATGATTTCACCATTTTCTGGACTCCCTTCCAGTTTCTCTAACTTTTTGGAGATTTGGATGTAGTTAAGTATGAAAAAAAACCTCAGTGGTAAAGAATCCGCCTGCAATGCAGAAGATGCAGTTTCAATCCCTGGGTGGGGAAGATCCCCTGCGGGAGGGCCTGGCAACCCACTCCAGTATTCGTGCCTGGAGAATTCCATAAACTGAGGAGCGTGGCAGGTTACAGTGCGTAGCATCGCAAAGTGTCAGACATGACTGAAGCCACTGAGCACTCAGCACGCACAACCATGGAAAGAGGATTAAGTCATATTTTTGGTGGAAAAAAATTCTTCTAGGTTTACTATATTACGTAATATGGTGGTGGTTTAGTCACTCAGTCATGTCCGTCTCTTGCAACCCCATGGACTGTAGCCCACCAGGCTCCTCTGTCCATGGGCTTCTCCAGGCAAGAGTACTGGAGTGGGTTGCCATGTCCTCCTCCAGGGGATCTTCCTGACCCAGGAATCGAACCCAGGTCTCTTGTGTGGCAGGCAGATTCTTTACAGACTGAGCTATGAGGGAAACCTCTAACCACTATTTTCCAGGCCAGAATACTGGAGTGGGTAGTCTTTCCCTTCTCCAGAGGATCTTCCCAATGCAGGGATCAAACCCAAGCCTCTGACACTGCAGCCGGATTCTTTACAATCTGAGCCACCAGGGAAGCCCATTATATAATGTACCTGAGCTTAAAATAAATAGGTTCGCTTCCCTCCCAGCTCAGTCAGTAAAGAATCTTACTGCAACGCAGGAGACCGGGGTTCGATTCCCAGGTCAGGAAGATCCCCTGGAGAAGGAAATGGCAACCCACTGCAGTATTCTTCCCTGGAGAATCCCATGGACAGAGGAGCTTGGTAGACTACTGTCCATGGGGTCGCAAGAGTCGGACATGACTTAGCGACTAAACCACCAAACCACCACCATGGCATATAATAAGCTCAAAAAAAAAAAAAAAAAGAAATTCTAAAAAGTTGAACACATTACAATTAAGAGTTTGGGATTAACATTATACACTATTATATATAATATAGATAAATAAGAACCTACTGTACAGCACAGAGAGGTATATTCTGTGTCTTTTAATATCCTATAATGGAAAATAATCTGAAAAAGAATATATATATGTATGTATGCATGCATATATATGCATATATTAATTTATATATATAAATAATCACATAATTTTCAGTTATATGTTCTTTTATATATGTGTGTATATATATATATACACACACACATATATATAAAACTGAATCACTTTGCTATGTACTTGAAACTAATACAGCATTGTAAATTAACTATATATGTATGTATTAGGTGCCCAGTCAGGTCTGACTCTTTGCAACCCCATGGACTGTAGCCTCCAGGCTCCCCTGTCCCTGGAATTCTTCAGGCAAGAATACTGAAGTGGGTTGCCATTCTCTTTTCCCAATCCAGGGATCAAACCTGGGCCTTCTGCATAGCAGATTCTTTATTGCCTGAACTACCAGGGAAATTAACTATACTTCAATTTAAAAATATTTTAAAAACTGAACATACTACTAATTCACTCTTATTGGCATTATTTTACACTAGGTGTCAGTAGTCTACCCCTTATAGTAACATACACATTGCAATTTATATTATATAAGAACTTCCCCCCTTTGTGAAAACAATGACAGACTTTATTTTGGGGGGCTCCAAAACCACTCCAGATGGTGACTGCAGCCATGAAATTAAAAGATGCTTGCTCCTTGGATGAAAAGTTATGACCAACCTAGACAGCATATGAAAAAGCAGAGACATTACTTTGCCAACAAAGGTCCGTCTAGTCAAAGCTGTTTTTTCCAGTAGTCATGTATGAGTATGAGAGTTGGACTATAAAGAAAGCTGAACACTGAAGAATTGATGCTTTTGAACTGAGGTGTTGGAGAAGACTCTTTGAGAGTCCCTTGGACTGCAAGAGAGATCCAACCAGTCAATCCTAAAGGAAATCAGTCCTGAATATTCATTGGAAGGACTGATGCTGAAGCTGAAACTCCAATACTTTGGACACCTGATGCAAAGAACTGACTCATTGGAAAAGACCGTGATGCTGGGAAAGATTGAAGGCAGGAGGAGAAGAGGATGACAGAGGATGAGATGGTTGGATGGCATCACCGACTCAATGGCCATGAGTTTGAGTAAACTCTGGGAGTTGGTGATGGACAGGGGAGCTTGGCATGCTGCAGTCTATGGGGTCACAAAGAGTCAGACACAACTGAGCGACTGAATCAAACTGTACTGACCCCCTCTACTTATCTTTAAAATTCTTAGTCAAGGCCATCTTTTATGGCAGAAAAGAATTAAGAATGAATATGATACCCAGAATACATTCGGTTTATCTGTAAATTCTAAGCTAAGCTCTCTGTGAACTGTCAAAGGAACAATTACAGTGTTGCTCCATTTTTTTATTCAGCAGAACTGACTCCTGTTGTCCCACTTGGAGTGACATGTTGAGTGATGAGAAACCTGGCAAATTTCCTTGGTCATTTTCCTCTAACAGCTTACTTTAGGGCATCTTTATTGGTTGGCACCTTCCTTTCAGCCTGACCATTTGCTTGAGGGTGACAAAGAGTGATGATGACAGGATGGACGAGCTCTAGCTTCACAGATTTCTTAAACACAAGTGAGATAAATGCAGATCCATTGTCAGGAATAATAACATCTGGAAATCTGGACATTGAAAAGCCCTAGTATAGAGGTATTTTGTTGAAACAAGGTTATTTTGAGAAGGTAGCAGCAACAAGCACAAAATTCTTGTCCTTGCAAAGTAGATAGGAATTCTGACCAAATCTTCTTGACCATTTTCCATGGGAAGGAAAGATGTCATTTGTGGATTATATAGAGTGGTCTGGCATTGACTACAGTCTTCTAAATATCACAATTAATTACAGCCTGTAGATAAAATTCTTAATGTGTAAATCTTCACTCCACAGTTCCTGGGTGAATTGCATGTATTGGGACTTCCCTGGTGGCTTAGACAGTAAAGCATCTGTCTACAATGCGGGAGACCTGGGTTCGATCCCTGGGTCAGGAAGATCCCCTGGAGAAGGAAATGGCAATCTACTCCAGTACTATTTATTGCTTGGAAAATCCCATGGACAAAGGAGCCTGGTAGGCTACAGTCCATGGGGTCACAAAGAGTGGGACAAGATTGAGCGACTTCACTTCACTTGCATGTATTATTGTATTATTTGCAATAATATTATGATGATAAATAAAGAAGACTGAGTGCCAAAAAATTGATGCTTTTGAACTGTAGTGTTGGAGAAGACTCTTGAGAGTCCCTTGGACTACAAGGAGATCAAACCACTCAATACTAAAGGAAGTCAACCCTGAAGATTCATTGGAAGGACTGATGCTGAAGCTCCAATCCCTTGGCCACCTGATGTGAAGAGCTGACTTGTTAGAAAAGACTCTGATGCTGGGAAAGATTGAAAGCAGGAGGAGAAGGGGACGACAGAGGACGAGATGGTTGGATGGCATCTCTAATTCAATGGAAGTGAGTTTGAGCAAGCTCCCAGAGATGGTGAAGGACAGGGAAGCCTGGCATGCTCTAGTCCATGGGGTTGCAAAGAGTCGGACACAACTGAGCCACTGAATAACAGCAGCAGCATATGAAGATGGTTTAGTCGGTCACGTCTGACTCTTGCCCATGAACTGTTGCTGTCTCCAGGATTTCGCAGGCAAGAATCCTGGAGTAGGTTGCCATTTTCTTTCCCAGGGGATCTTCCCAGTCCAGGGATCAAACCCAGTCTACTGTATTGCAAGCAGTGTCCTACATTGCAGGCCGATTCTTTGTTGACTGAGACACCAGGGAAACCCATTAGATATAATTAGTGTATAAATCTTCATTCCAAAATTCCTGGGTGAATTGCATATATTATTTGCAATAATATTATGATGATTATATGATGTCTGTCCTCTGGTCACTGGAAATCTAGGAACAAAGCTTCAATTAGAAATTGAGGGTCTGAACTGTATATTTGGGATGTATTAGCATAGTTTTAGCTATGAGAGTAAGTTGACTGCCTGAGCTAGTTCATGTAAGGAAACAAAAAATTTCCTTGAAAATATCCTCAGTTAAGCTGAAGAACAAGAGCTAGAGTAGACACAGATATGAATTCAAAGTGCACATCCCCACAAATAATGCAACCAAAGAACCATGTTTCATACTACCAGGAAGCATGGGTTGATTATAAGGAAGTACTTTCAAACTGTAAGAACTAACAGTGAAATGACGAATGTTCTAAAGCAATAAACTCCAAATGATTGGCAAGTAATCACTTATCAGGGGAAAGTTGTAACATGGGGTCTATTTATATTTCAGATTAGAAGCTATATCCAGTTGCCCATAAGGAGCACTTCAAAGTGAAGTCAATTGCCTGTTGTTTCACAGATTTCTTTGATCAGGATCCAGTCGTTAACAATGCCAGGAATGGTCAGAATCTTTACAGAATTTTGTTTGTATTGAATAAAACTAAAATTTTGCCATTTGGACTATCTTGAGACCACTTTGGGGCTAATTTTGTACTTTGAACTAACTTTGCTCTTAATCACTATAAGAAATACAGTTTATTCTGTACATAAGCTGTCTTCTAGATCATAGTTTATTTCTTTTTTTCTTATTTTTAATTTTTTTCCTGAGAAAATGGAGTGATTCAAACTAGATATAATTAAATCAAAAATGACGTATGTAGCTTTTTTTATCATAGTTTATTTCTTTTTTTCTTATTTTTAATTTTTTTCCTGAGAAAATGGAGTGATTCAAACTAGATATAATTAAATCAAAAATGACGTATGTAGCCTTTTTTTAAAAAAAAGAATCTTTAAGAATCTAAGTACAGTATGGAGAAACAAAAGCCTAGCTTTCTTTGACATGAAAATCTACATTCTTGTTGCTAGAGTTGACTTATCCTTGTTTACAATGTCTAGTGTGTATGTTGGGGCTGAGAGAGGCTTGAATGTTGAGTAAGAAGCAATTCTGTTACCATCTGCGTCTACTCTTTATTTTTCCATGCATGTTCAAAGCATTTCTAGGCAGTTTTTTTTTTTTTTTTAAGATGCTAAAAAGTAGGACTCAGTCTCCAGCAACATTTTAGTTATTTGTGAAATATTAGCGCCTTAATTAGGCCTGGGATGACTGGCCAGCAGTTTACAGAGCCCATTGTAGGTCGACGTTGGTGTGATAGCATGAAACTGGTTTACAGTCTTAATTTTAAAGCATACTGGAAAGCAAGTTTTATGAATTGTGTTGAGAGATTTATGTGACCTGTCAAAACAATTTATAAAATTCCTATTTTGAAGGGGAAATTAAAAGTCAAGGTGATGCGGAGGTTATGTTCATGCATTTGCAAGAGATGAACGACGTAGATAGGGTGCCTTTGAAAGCTAATGAGAAAGCTGCTTGTCAGGCAAGCTGTTCAAGAGCAATGTCAGCAAAGTGAAATGGGTTGTTGCCTTTGGGGAAATGATTCAGTGTCTGAAAACGATAAAAAAAATCTTGATTTAGGAGCTGGGTTGACTGTGGCACATCTCTGTCCTGACTTTTTGGCTTTCCCTTCCTTCCTGTTCCCAGTACAAAATCAGCTTTTGCTTATGAAAGGTGCTATGCAAACTAGCCTTCCACTCATGTGTGTTCTCTGTATGATTAAAAATAATGAGATTGACGGTAGACACTTAGTTAACTGGCATATTTACCTGAGATTTGTATTTACCTACTCTTTGTAGTTTAACTGGCTAACCACCAACAAAGTCTGCTTAATTTGAGCCCTAATAAAGTGTTGTACTTTCAAACAAGAGTATGCAAAATTAAAAGAATATGCAGTTCCTCTTTGCAGGAGAAAAAAAAAAAATCCTTTCTCTTTTCTTTCCCTGTGTTTTTCTCATCTCCCTGCTGCCTGACCTGGTTCTGGCAGAGGCATTTATGTCATATCTGTAGTTTATACATATACATGTATATGTATGTGTATATATATATGTGTGTGTGTGTGTGTATATATAAATATATATGTATTCCACCATTTTAATGTGGAATAAAGCAAGTTATAGTTTTTTGACTTTTTTTTCATTAATACAAAAATAGAATCTGTTTTCTAAGCAAATGATCTCGATCACAGGGTAGGTACCTCTGGCAACTTGGCTACTTGGTGATAGGTATGGGACTATCATGTGCCATATATCATTTTAAAAATAAAGAAAAAGAGATAACACTGTCTGTGCTACTAGAGAAAGGCCACAGTTCAAGCTGAACCGCTTGTCACTTTATATTCTTCAGGCTTTTTAAATCGTCTACCTTTTGGACACTGCATTTTGTAGCTGTTGTCACTTTGCAGTTGGAAAGGGGAAAGGAGACAGTATAATTTGAAGGAGCATCGAGGGGTATGAGTCTTCTGATGATCCTTAGGATTTATTGAAGCCTTTAAAGCTATTTGTGCTGCTTTGTGGTACTTTGTGCCCCAGATCAGTTAATATTTCATCTTGACTCCATTTTTATGTTCTAAGTGAGAGGACATGTTTGAAAAATCATTCTTTTGACCTCCTTTCCCAGTTCACCCCCAAGTCTTCCAGCTTCTGGCCAACCCTATTAGCTTCTTTGATTTAATCTTCACAGTCCTTTCACTTGCTCAAGCAACACAAAATGAATGTTTTATGCCAAGATAGGCACATAGAACATCTTTTTAAATGGCAGTATAGGCTCCCCTGCAAAATATGAAACATGAAGGAATTTCCATTTGACCTCTGATGAGCATGAGTATTAATATTGAGGTCAGTTCACAGTTGGCTGTTATGATGACTAGTTTTTTTTTTTTTAAGTTATATTTCACTTAAGCAGTGGAGCACCATAGTCTGGACAAAGCATCTCTTTGTATATAGTATGATATCTGACATACTCTTGTAAAGCACTGTCTCATCCTTTTAAATATACCACAATCTCCTGGAAGTGAGATCAAGATTTCTGAATATATCTAAAGCAAAGAAATATTGGAATGTAATTAAAACATTTTATGAAGAAAAGAAACCATTATATTTTATATTATTCAGACAAAAAATAGCTCAAGGGCTATAGCTAAGGCAAAATAAAGAAAATGAAGGTCTCCTAGGTCTAGAGATGCTAGAGTAATGATGCTAAATTTACTTCCTCTCACGTTCATGGGAGTTTGCACTAAAGAGATTTTGCTATATACTCTGTAATAGTCAAAACTATTCATTCACTCAAATCGCTGATGAAATTTGGTGGGGGGTGAGGGGAGTTGGTTTGCTTTGTTTGTTATTTTTACCAACTGCCAGCAACAGAATGATTTAGCAAGAAAATAGTGCCCTCTATGAGTGAGAGTGCAGAATGCATCTTATTAGCAAGAACCTATGTGTTACAGAAAACAGCATGAGCAGTGGCTCAGGCCAATTAAAATAATACTTCTTACGACAGTTTTTTTAATCGGTGATTTGTTGAAGAAAAGAGACATACTCTCCATCTCTCTTCCTGATATTTTCTTGAATTATCATGTTTTACTAAATTCAGACATAATGATGTATCTCAGTCACCTCAAAGAATGACCTCTGGACCAGCAGCACCTAGAAAAGAGAGAACCCATACCTACTAGTGTGTGGTTCCTAAAGATAGAAAATAGTGATAAAATTAATCAGAGGTACTTATTTAAAATGAAAATCCCATGTCTTGCCTCCAGAGACACTGATTCAACAGGCCTCTTGGGAATGTCGTGGGTCTTGGGAATGTCATGAATTTTGCCAAGCAGCCCAGGTGATTGTGACACTGTGGGTTCAGAAAATGATGCATTTTGGTCCTGCTGCCTTTGGCATTTCTCTCCTCTTTGTAAATAGAGCTCTTCTCCTTCTCTCTCAAAAATTCTATTTTTTCTTGGGACTCTTCTAGTTGTTTGGCTCCTGCCTGTCTAGGATAGAATAGGAAAATCATTTCTTCTGAAGGAACTCTTCCTTTGATTTTTGATAACTGAATGATTCCACAGGTTTCTTTACTTGGTAGGTCCTGTGCTTTCTACCACACATTCCAGAACTGTCAGTCACTAGAGCTGTGCCGAACACAGTCCTTATGGTGCCTGTGATCAGCATACTGTCCAGGGAGTCATACCTACATGCAACTGGCACCTTGATGAAAACCACAGACATTTGCCATTTATCATTGCTGTGTAACTTTCCTTAAATGCATTTAATCATTCCTTTTCTCTACTGTAGGCTTCATCTCATTCTGTATGTTAACTTTGATGTCATCTATGTTAGTCATGCCCCACTTCTCCTGAAGTGGACACTTCTGCTCACATTATTAATAGAATGGTTCACCGTAAAGGAGGCTCATGACCTTATTGTCATGAAGAAAACTGTAAGCAAAGATTTTGTTTCTCTTATAACCTACCAGTGTCAGGCATGTTCTGTCCTCTCTCCTGATGCTGTTGGGAGGCATAACATTATAGCTCTGATTAGTGGAGATGGAAATGTAACATCTAGAATCAAGGTCTTCTGGCTTAGAAGGATGGAAGCATTAATATAGGCATTTAAGAAAATCTGTTTAAGCACAGAGAGAGATGACAAATTAGTCTCTGCAGGATGGAGTCTATGATAATGGAAGTTGTTTTGAAAGCTGAAAAAATAATAGCCAAATTTTGCTTCACCTATTCACTTGCAAAACTAAGAAACACCTTTGCTCTTTTAACTTTCAGAACAGAGTTCAGCTTATACCTGCACTCCTTGCCGCTTCACGTGCTTTATTTGCTGGGTGGTTCGGCACTCTTAGATGCTTTAGATGATTTTATCCCCACCTCACTGCTTTGCCATGCATTCAAGCCTGCCCACTTTAATCCTTTTCTTTTTGTGTTTGTTTTCTAGGTAAGTAGTTTTGGTTTTCCTGTTCCTTAATGCTGAAAGAAAATGCACCTGCCTGATGTAGGACAAATGGCCTATAAAGACAAAAACCAAAAGATAAAAAATAATGTCAACAGTAAAGAATGACTCGCTACCTTACATCGGTAAGAATGTTCAGTGGCATTTAAACACGGCTCTGTTTTATTTTTATTGGAGTATAATTGCTTTACAATGTTGTGTTAGTTTTTGCTGTACACAGTGTAAATCAGCTATAAGTATACATATATCCTCTCCCTCTGCACTTCCCTCCCACGCCCCATCCCACCCGTCCAGGTCACCGCAGAGCTGAGTTCCCTGCCCTACACAGCAGCTTCCCACTGGCTATCTTTTCATACATGGCTGTGTGTATATACCCACTAGACTGGTGGCTCAGATGGTAAAGAATCTACCTGCAATGTGGAAGACCTGGGTTCAATACCTGGGTCAGGAAGATCCCCTGGAGGAGGGCATGGCAACCCACTCCAGTATTCTTGCCTGGAGAATCCCAGGGACAGAGGAGCCTGCTGGGCTGCAGTCCACGGGGGTTGCAAAGAGTTGGACACGACTGAGCAACAAACACTTTCCCTTTATATATAAGGAAGGGGATTCGCACTGCAGGAAAATGGGGTGGAATGGTCACTGTGGAGTCAGGAGAAGATTATCAAGAATGTTCATGAAATAGTTATTTATATCTGCTTATTGGGTAGATGGACAGCTGATGGTTCTGAGCCAGTCTGCCATTTCCCAGATTGAGAAATTAGGCATCTAAATGCAGCTTTTAAACATTTTCTGAAAATCCCAAATGGAAATGGGTGAGGGAAATACTGAGGAGTTTTGGCCTGTGTGTTTGTCAGTTTGTTTCTAAAATGGAAGTAAAAATAGGAAAAAAAATTGATTTTCATTTCTATAAGTATGAAGCTATATACTTAAATGCTTCAGTAACATATGATCATGAATATATATATATATTCATCTAGAAAAATCCTTAAAGGTATAAATATGTATAATCTGTATGATGAGAGAAATATCAGTTAATTCAAGCATTATTTATTTATTTTTGGCTCTATTTTACCTTTAGTTTTTATTGGAGTATAACTGCTTTACAGTGTTGTGTTAGATCCTGCTATACAATGAAGTGGATCAGTTGTATGTACACATATATCCTATCCTCTCCCTCTTGGATCTGCCGCCCACCCAGCCCCACTCCTATCCCACCAGTCTAGGTCATCACAGAGCATCGAGCTAAGTTCCTGTGCTATGCAGCTGCTTCCTGCTAGCTATCTATTTTGCACATGGTAGTATTTATATGTCAATCCTAATTTCCCAGTTCATCTCATCCTCCTACCCTTCTGTGTCCACATGTCCATTGTCTATGTCTGAGTCTATATTCCTGCCCTGGAAATAGGGTCATTTGTACCATTTTTCTAGATTCCACATATATGCATTAATATATGATATTTGTTTTTCCCTTTTTGACTTCATTCTGTGTGACAGATTCTAAGTCCATCCATATCTCTACAAATGACCCAATTTCATTCATCTTATGACTGAGTAATATTCCATTGTATGCATATACCATATCTTCTTTACCCATTCATCTGTCATTGGAAATTTAGGTTGTTTCTATGTCCTGATTATTGTAAATTGTGCTGCAGTGAACTTTGGAGTACAATATCCTTTTGAATTATGATTTTCTCAGGGTATACGCCCAGTAGAAATTGGGATTGCTGGGTCACATGGTACTTCTATTTTTATTTTTTTTAAGGAACTTCCATTCTGTTCTCCAGAGTGACTGTATCAATTTACATTCCCACCAACTGGGCAAGAAGGTTCCTTTTTTTCCACACTCTCTCCAGCATTTATTGTTTGTAGATTTTTTGATGATGGCCATTCTGACTGGTATGTGGTGAAACCTCTTTGTAGTTTTGATCTGCATTGTTTTAATAATTAGTGATGTTGAGAGTCTTTTCATGTGCCTCTTGGCCATCTGTGTGTTGTCTTTGGAGAAATGTGTGTTTAGGTCTTCTGCCCATGTTTTGATTGGGTTGTTTTTTTTTTTTTTTTTTTTAATATTGAGCTGCATGAACTGTTTGTATATTTTGGAGATTGATCCTTTTTCTGTTGCATCATTTGCAAATATTTTTTCCCATTCTGAGGGTTGCTTTTCGTCTTGTTTATGGTTTCCTTCGCTGTGCAAAAGCTTTTAAGTTTACTTAGGTCCCATTTGTTGATTTTTGTTTTTATTTTCATTACTGTGGGAGGTGGATCAGAAAAGATCTTGCTTTAGTTAATGTCAGTGTTTTTCCTATGTCAGACAATTTATTTCATGTATTGTAGGTATCTTCTATTTCTCTTTTTTACATATGCATCCCCCTGTACATATGAAAATCATATATAAAATACAGTTGAATATTAGTACTTCAATGGTGTTTTGTCAACACCTCCATCATTCTTTATTTGGCTATGAATGTCAAGGTTTAAACATGTATGATTAATCCTATATGTTCATATCAATGTTGGTGTAGCCCTTTCAATATAACACATTACAATTAATGTAAATTGAATTCTTTATGCAATATAAGTGAATAAATAATAGAAATACACTAACATTTAATACAAGTACATTGCAAAGGTTCAGGTTTTAAAGGCTGACTGGTGCCAATGACTAAATTATTTTCTCTATGGATTACCATGTCTACCTCATTGGGTTTTCTACTCTTATAGAACATTACCTCTGACTCGTCTTCACTTAGTTTTTCTCTGTGTTCAATTCTGAACTTATGTCCTACACCAAACCTTCTCAAGTACCGCAACACATATTGCAAGCCTAACCCGACCCTAACCCTCATGCCTGTTCTAAAATCACTCTTCAGTAGAGTCTCTGTGTGTTTGTTAGGGCTGACGTAACAAAGCACCACAGGCTCCTGACGTAGGAGAATTTTATTTCCCCGTTGTTCTGGAGGTTAGAAACCTGAGATCAAGGTGTCAGCTGAGTTAACTTCTTCTGGAGGGTTTTTACTGATATATGGCCATGTTCTCCCTGTGTCTGCATATGGCCTTCCCTCCTGTGTGCCCTAATCTCTTCTTCTTAAAGGACACCAGTCACATTGGAGTAGGCCCCCTATAATTTTAACTTCATTCATTACCTACTACGAGGCATTATCTCTAATACACCTATATTTCTGAGATGCGGAGAGTTAGGATTTCAACAGATGAATTTGAGCAGGACACAGTTTAGCCCATAACCATCCGTATAACAGTTTCTCAATTATATTCCTCATCATTCTATGTAAATTAGTTCTGGATTCCCCAGTTAGAGCCCAAGTCTCAAAGACTGGTCTTCTTTTAAATTTTACTTACTTTATTCATAGTACCTAGAGGACCAGGCACATACTATTAAATAGTATTTAATTTAAACATTAATATTAATTAATAATATTTTAGTATTAATTATTAATATTTTAAAATATTAGTTAATATTTATTGTTTGGAGATTTGGGGAAGAAAAGAGTAAGAGGCCTGAGAGTCCTTTTGTCAATTCTTGCTGATCTTAGCTCCCTTATCTTAACAGAAAGAAACCAGTACCATAGGTCTGGAGGTCAGGCAGTGGTCAAATGCAGTGTCTACTTCATTCCTAAGAAGCCATCAGTATTCTGGTCAGCGGAGGCAATCTGGTGGAAGAAAATGCTGATTTCTGCAAATAAGTGAAAGGGCATTGAATTCCGGCACATACCACAGAAGACATTTTTGGGCTTGTGGAGAATAATCACTTAATTAACAGTCTTCAGAACTAGAGACTGGTTTTTAGAGGGTAAAACTTTGAACACATTAATGGCCTCAAGGTAGTGAATTGAGTGAAATCATGTTTCAAGCTCTACAATCCTTTTTAGTTCTTTATTAGTAATTCTAAGCATATACACTCTAATTTACATGTAAGACAATTACCTCATTTATTTTCCAACATTACAAAAGTGGGTTCAGTTTGTTAAAAAAAATTTCTCCAGTTTTTGTTTTATTCCATTTTCTATAATTTCTAAGGCCAGCATTCAAAAGTATTTTCAGTGCTTTAAAATAAAATCATCCTAAATTCAAGTTATGCAAATGCTCATTTGCTGCAGTTATAAACATGGCTCCACATTTCATAGAAAATCCTAAGAAAATACAGAACCCTCCAAGTTTTGGCATATCTCTTTCCAGATGTATTCCCTTGAGTGAGTTATTAAGCCTCACATGAATCTAAGGTTCACTGTCTCTAAATGGGAATAGAATACCTACTGTACTAGGTAGTTGCTGGTATTAAATTAAGATGTGCAAAGCAGTTAGCCCCATCCTTGCACAGTACCTGAGTTTAACAAATGTTCCCTTCTTTTCTCCGATCCAAGTAACCAAGCCTGACCCTGCTTAGCTTCTGAGATCAGATGAGGTCAGATGAGTTCATGGTGGTATGGCTGTAAACTGTTCCTTTCTTTTATTCCTCCTTCAGGTTGAATTTTACTCATTAGATTAACCATCTACATAGAAAAGAGAAATTTGCTAGATTTGATTGATTCACTCATTCTCTCATTTCACCAGTGTTAAGGTATTAGAGTTCACTGTATTCTGCTTTCATGCTAGATATTGGGTAAATTACAGTGAAAAGAAAGAGTCTCAACTTTCACCAAGTGATGGGCATTAACTAAAAGGTCCAAAAATATATTCCAAATTAATGATAAGTGCTATTTAGTTCTAGGAGGTTTTGTAACAGAGACACCTGTCTTTTTTGAGGGCATGTGGAAGACATCAGGAAACATATCACTTTGAATATAACATGTGAGCTGAGTTTGAATGTCTATGGTTTCTGTGTGTATGTATGTGCCCAGTAATTATAGTGGTTAGGGTCGTGGTGGTAGCAATACTGATACTGGTGGTGATGGAAAGGAGAAGCAGGAGGGTGAAATATATAAAATATGTATATCCAGGGAGAAACATATATACAGTCCAGACATGGAAAGCAGTATGGAGAGTATGTGTGCATGCGTGCATGCTAAGCTGGTTTAGTTGTGTCCGACTCTTTGTGACCTTATGAACGATAGCTCACCAGGATCCTCTGTCCATGGGATTCTCCAGGCAAGAGTACTGGAGTGGGTTGCCTTTTCTTCCTCTAGGGGATATTCCCGACCCAGGGATTGAACCAATGTCTCTTGTGTCTCTTGCATTGGCAGGTGGGTTCTTTACCACTCAGCCATGTAGGAAGCCCATGGAGAGTATAGTTTCCCCCTTAAAAAGCCAGCGAGTCTGGGATGCTGAGAGCGAAGAGGAAGACAGCGACTTGAGAGGAGGGTAGGGACTAACTGAGGCAGAGCCTTATAAGCTCCATTAAGGAGGTTATTGTCTGTCTGTGAATGATTGGAAGCCAATAAAAAGCATTAGTGGGTTTGAAGGTGCGATCCATAACATATGCAAATTTGTATTTTTAAAAGATTTGTTTTCTCCTCCTTTACCTTTGGGAAAAAATAGCAATTCAGAGTATGTGTGTATATAGCAGACACCCTGAAGTTTCCCACCTTATGGGTGTTTTCATTGCATTAATTTTGCACATGGTCCCAGAATGACCTAAGATTCTTTAAGGTCCCAACACGTTCTATTCGCTGAATCAGTAACACTTAGAAAGGAATGTTGATTTAAACTTCCAAGTACAGCTACTAATTTGACCCAATTAGCGAAAAATTTTGACAAACTCTTCACTAATTTCACTGAGCAGTTGCTTGGTCTGGCAGAGGAAATTTCAAACGATAGAATGACTGTCATAATTCCCTCAGAGCACCTTTACTGTCAGAGATAGACCCTTGGCCACATGGTTTTAGTAGAAGGCTAATAAGGAGCATGTGATTCAGGGAGGGGACAACCACCCCTCTTGATCCTGGGAACATTCTGTGAGCTAAGGTTGGCACCAGTCATAGATTTTAATAATGAGAAACTTTTGCTTTGTTTCACTGGTAAGAAATCTTACTTGGCAACTCTGTATATGTGAATTTAACCTCATTTTCCATTTCTTCTTAAAGCTTTCTATGGCAACCATTTGAAACAAGAGATTGGTGTAATCAGTGAAGATTCATATTGAGTGTAGGAAACTGGAAGATTCCCATATAATACATAAGTTTCACAACGCAGCTCACATTTTAGTATGACGTGAATGAACGCATCTTCATCCTGTCATTCCAGCTGAGTCCCTACTACAAACCCCAGTTTAAGTAATACAGCATTTTATCCAATTTCCGAGAGGAGGCCCTAGGGTTAACCTTGAATTATCATGATGCCTACTGGATATGTTATAAGTTTAATTGAATTTCATGACTAACAAAAGGGATTTTAGTTACTACAACTTTGTAAACAATTATTCATGACGCCTATAGGAGAAAAGGATACAGACAACTCCAAGTATGAAGTTTGAATAAACAGTGATGAAGGAAAGTGCATCTGCAGGTTGCTGACAGTTGCCTTATGAAAAGTGATTGCCTCAATTTACTCAACCTGCTCCATTTGCTGCCGTTTGCTTATGGGGTACGGTTTAATAGTCACCAAATAAGCTAAAGAAAAAATGTTACTTCAAAGTTTTGGTGCAAGCAACACAAGTCAGCCTGATCCAGTTTAACTGAGAAAGGGGGGCCGAGATTACTGCTTCACCTGAGTTCCTTCCAGAACTGCCTCCACGGCTTCCTTTGTTTTTACTGTTCTGGCATCATATTAGCAAGGATGGAATGTCAGAAAATAGAACGTTAATTCCACATCCTAAAGATGCAGTTTTTTCTACTGTTACATATAACATTATTGAAAAGCTTATATCCAAAGACATTTCCTTGGTGTACCAGTTCAGATTCCTCTTATTTGCTCTCCACCTCATTAGTAGGTTTCATGCTGGGTATCGAGCTAACAAGTCAAACACACACAAGTGGATTGATCCATGGTCAAAAAAAGTGTTTCTGGTTGTATATGCATGTTTAGGAAGAAAATGCATCTTAACAAAGATGACATCTTAAGATAAAGATGACATCTTAAGATAACATCTTAACAAAGACTGAGTTTTGTGTATGTGAAAAAAAAAATGATGTTAATGTAGGATTGTATCATTTGACTCTCACAAAATTCCAGGATGCTCAGAAATGTTCTAATGTGCAGGAGGGGCTGTTTGGGAAGGTAGAGGAATAGCCTCCACATTGTTTAATTGATGTCTGCCACCCAAACAAGAAACATCTGGGATATCTTGGCACCATTTAGAGACACTAGACTTGCCAGGGTAAATTGCAGAATTCACAGAAATTGTTCTGTCAAGTGATGCAATTGGACAGACAATATGATAATACAGTTGAGACAAAAGCAATTAGGAAAAGAGTTATGGAAATAAATTAGTTTAAGTTCTACTTGCTCTTCTCAGAAGTGTTTACTTGTTTATCTTTAGAAAAAGAATAGTTGACTATTAAAAATTGCCTTAACTAGTATGGTAATCTGCTCATTCTAAACAATGTTATGAATGCTAATTTTTTTTTTGGCCACACCACATGGCCTGTAGGATCTTAGTTCTCTAACCAGGGATGAAACTTGTGCCCCCTGCAGTGGAAGCTGAAGTCTTAAGCACTGGACCACCAGAAAAGTTCCAATGATTGCCATCTTATGATATTATCTCTGTTACTTAACCTGACCTTCACAGTATAGCTAACCTCTTAATGACAGCTTACAAATACCAATCATAGGGCCAGTATGTTTGTTAACAAATTACTAGTAACTTTTGCATTAAATTCCAAGCACTCAATCTCTTTTTCCATTAAGAACTCTTAAAATGCACAAGAAATAGGGACCTGATATGATCAGGAGAAGATTCTACTGAGAACCTTTGGAAAAGGGTCACCACATTTCAGAAAAATCTAACCAACTTACAAGGTGGCATATTCAAAGAAATTAATTAAGAAATGTCTATTTGGGGAATGTCTAGTTTCCTCTGAGGCAAGGGTTGTTAAGGCCTATGCAAGTGTACTGGTTTTCATAGAGCTGAAAAAGCAGGCAGATAACCAATTCAAGGGAAAAAATACAAAGTTTGCTCTGTAAGTTGTTCAGGTTTTTATCATTTTGTGCTGCTTTTAGCGGAACTGAATGCAGGCAAAAGAGTCAAAACATTTTGGCTTAGCAGACAGCCAAAATGGTCTAAAGAGTAATTTCTTAATTACTAAATGACTCTTTTGTATATTATCCTTTAGGAAATAAAACTCTAAAAAAAATTAATGTTGTCATTTTTTAATGTTATTTTATTTTTTCTTGATTATAAAACTATTATAACCCTTTTGTGGGCTTCCCTGGTGGCTCAGAAGGTAAAGAATCTGCTTGCCATTCTTGCGAGAGACCTGGGTCAGGAAGATCCCCCGTAGAAGGGAATGGCTACCCACTCCAGAATTCTTGCCGACAGAGGAGCCTGGCAGGCTACAGTCCATGGGATCGAGAAGATTCATATATGACTGAGCCACTTAACACTTTAACTTTTCATAATCCTTTTGTAAAACATCTGAGCATTGCAGAAATATAAGATTTAGATAAAACCATGTTTGCTACTTTCTATCCCCTTAGATAACTGTTTCTAAGACCTTCTTACATATAGCTAGACTTTTTTGGTACATGTAAATATGTATATCATTTTTTACTGAAATCGAAGTTTGCTACATATTTTTAAACTTGTTTAAATATAAAATGTCTGCCATATCTTCCACAAAGGCAAGAGAATAAAAATCATTGTATCTAGCATAAAGTTTGTATTGTATTTATCTATATTAATTACATGTTACTCTACTTATGAAATCATAAACTTCACAGATTCATATGAAGAATTTCATAAACTTCATATGAAGAATAAAGCAGTTTATTCCCTAAGAGAAGCCCTAGGTAATTGAGAGTGTCCACAAAGTTTGGGTCATTTTGCACCTGATTTGCCTGAGAAAGCTAACACCCTCCCCGTCTCACCTTGAGGGTAAGTGGGTTCCTTCATGGTGGCCAAGTTCCCTGGCAGAGCTCATGGGCCACAACACAGTCAGTATGTAATAAGGAACAGGCTTCTAGTGTCTCAGTGATCCCCCTGGCCCTGAATCAATCCTCTTTCTTGCTATCCCATTTTTAGGGCCGATGTAGAGAGGAAACTGGTCAGTGGGAGTTCCGACATTCCTCTTGTTGCCAGATATCTCAATTTAGATACCATGGCTTGAGAGGAGTTGCCTAGCAATGCTAGCTGCCCAACCCTGGAGACCTAGGGAAGTATGAGAGGTCACAGTCCCTTCAGCCAGGAGAAGGTTAGGCACCAGTCACATGGGATGCTGAGTGTGTGTGGAGGGGCAGGAGGGGACCTCTCCAGATGAGAGAGGTGGGAACCTGCCAACAGTTTGTTCATTGTCTAATTAACCCAGTGTGAATGATCAAGTTGTTTTTGGACCAGATCACACATGATATTCTCCTAGTTAAATCGCTATTCCTCGATAGGCTTGAATAGTAACAAAGCTAACATCTTGGCATCACTTCTTGGTTTGGTGACCTTTGTTTATTTTTGTAACACAGTTGGTTTCTGCAATACCTTCCTCAGTGAAATTTGGTGTTATTTAATCCTGCCATGTCTTCCACAAAGGCAAGAGAATAAAAATCATCATTTTAACTACATAAAATTTGCCAATTATATTTTTATATAAAATATATTATAATTTTATTAAAAGAATTTTACAATAAAATGCTAGTCCATTTTCTTATGGATTTTTATATTTTATATTTCTTTCCAATTCATGTCTATATATTAGTTCAGTCGCTAAGTCATGTCAGACTCTTTACGACCCCATGGACTGCAACTTAACAGGCTCCTCTGTTTTCCACGGTCTCTCTGAGTTTGCTTAAATACATGTCCACTAAGTCAGTGATGCCATCTAATCATCTCATCCTCTGCCGCCTCCTTCTCCTTTTATCTTCTATCTTTCCCAGCATCAGGGTCTTTTCCAGGGAGTCGACTCTTTGCATAAGATGGCCATAGTATTGGAGCTTCAGCTTCAGCATCAGTCCTCCAAAGAATATTCAGGGTTGATTTCAGAGTTTTCCACCTTGCTATCCAAGGGACTCTTAAGAGTTTTCTCCAGCACCACAATTTAAAAACATCAAATCTTCAGCACTCAGCTTTCTTTATGGTCCAGCTTTGACATCCGTACATGATTACTGGATTAACCATAACTTTGACTCCAAGACCTTTGTCTGTAAAGTGATGTCTCCACTTTTTAATATGCTCTATAGATTTGTCATATCTTTCCTTCCAAGAAGCACACAGCTTTTAATTTCATGGCTACAGTCATAGTCGGCAGTGATTTTGGAGCCCAAGAAAAAAATCTGTCACTACTTCCACTTTTTCCCTTCTATTTGCCATAAAGTAATGGGACTGGATGCCATGATCTTCATTTTTTGAATGCCAAGTTTCAATCCAACTTTTTCACTCTCCTCTCTCACCTTCATCAAGAGGCTCTTTAGTTCCTCTTCACTTTTTGCCATTAGAGTAGTATCGTGTGCATATCTGAGGTTGTTGATATTTCTCCCAGTAAACTTAATTCCAGCTTGTGTTTCATCAAGCCCAGCATTTCCCATAATGTACTCTACACATAAGTTAAATAAGCAAGGTGACAATATACATCCTTGTCATACTCCTTTCCCTATTTTGAACCATTCAATTATTTCATGTTTAGTTCCAAATGCTGCTTCTTGGGAAAGCATATATATAATTTTATTCTGTATTGTTTCTGTCTTATATTCATTTTCTAAATTCTTTTCTATGTTATTTCCACATGTTCATCATTTTTCCCATTTAAGGTCGTCTTTATTCAAGCATTGAATATTATATCTTAAGGTAACTCTGATTGTTAGAAAGTCTCCATTATACTGATTTGAAGTTTGCCTGATGGTAAATGAGCTCTTGTTCCTAGATTTGTGGCTTAAAGGAATCAATGGCTGGCTTCACATGGTCTGGGGACTCTGAAATGGTACATAAAATTTTGTACTAATGTGCAGTCTTCTGCCAAGTGTATCCTTAGCTACATCAGTTGGTTGGGGATAAATGAATAGTTAAAAACCACACAGGATTGAGTCAGCTCTCCTTCCACAGCTGAAAGAGTCAAGTAGACTGAATAAATTAAGTGGTGCCTAATAAAAGCTGTAAAGTTAATTAGACTTTTAGACTACTTGAAGTTAGTAGCTGCGTTTGGTGGGGTTTTGGTGTCATGGGATCATCTGACCTAGCTGCTGCTGCTGCTAAGTCGCTTCAGTCGTGTCCGACTCTGTGCGACCCCATAGACGGCAGCCCACCAGGCTCCCCTGTCCCTGGGATTCTCCAGGAGGCAAGAACACTGGAGTGGGTTGCCATTTCCCTCTCCAATGCATGAAAGTGAAAAGTGACAGTGACGTCGCTCAGTCGTGTCCGACTCTTAGCCACCCCATGGACTGCAGCCCTCCAGGCTCCTCCATCCATGGGATTTTCCAGGCAAGAGTATGGAGTCGGGTGCCATCGCCTTCTCCACTAACCTAGCTAAGGGCTTTCAAATTCCTGTTAGGTTGAAACCTTGACTGTAGAGTAGTTTCACCTGGGTATCATTAAAGATACTGCTGCCTGCTCCCCACCTGGGACATATTTTATTCTATCAAATGGTTAGGATAGGGGTCAAGTCTGAAGGCTGAGATGAGAACCACGGGATGTGAAGCCTGAGTGAACAGAGCATGAGATAGATAAGTGCTGCTGGAACTAGTCAAGAGAGAAAAGAAAAGAAAAGAAATATAGGCACTCACCTCTGTTTTACCTTCTGAAGAGTATTTTACCTATCAGAATGATACCCCTCCTCTGATAAATGAATACTTTTAAAAATTAGCCTGGTTTTCTGAAACAGCATTGTTTAACACAATTTTCTCAAGTTATTTAAGAATAACTTTCTGCTTTGATAATGGTGAAACTTAAAATCTGGCTTAGAGAATCAATCTTAGAGGGTCAGTTGAGAACAGTTTTTATTCTGAAAGAACAAATTCATGACATTCATTACAAATTCAATCACATTTTATAATGAAGGAAAATATACATTAATTATTTAAAGATAAACATAAACTGTAATTAGCAAACAACTTTATAGTTAATTTTTCTTACCACTTTCTGAATCTCATGCGAATTATGCTTTTTCACATTACCAGTAAAATATAAGATTGGCAAATGACACTGCAATCTCAATGAAAAGTTTCATGTAAATGAAAGAAATAAGATCAAAAAGTATTAAAACAGGCAGAAATATGTCAGTTAAACTTTCTCCATTCTTTTTATGAATGCCATTTTATTTGGCAGAAAAGAGATTTAGGATTTACCATGTCTCAAGATAGCTATAAATTAACAAGACACCAATTTACATGGGTTTTCTTTCCCCAGCTTGGTTACCTGTCCCCTTGTCGTTGTTTCATAATTAAGTTGTGTCCAATTCTTGTGATCCTATGGACTCTAGCCCACCAGGCTCCTCTGTCCGTGGGATTCTCCAGGCAAGAATACTGGAGTGGGTTGCTATTTCCTCTGCCAGGGGATCTTCCCAAACCAGGGATCAAACCTGGGTCTGCTGCAATTGGCAGGTGGATTCTTTACCACTGAGCCACTTGGGGGCTTAACTGTCCCCTACTTGATTGCTATTCTTCAGTTTCATGAGACACTTCCAGTCTTGTTTTCCCAATCAGGAAATGGGATACCTTAGGTTCAGTTACATGGCACTCTCTTTGGTTATTCTTATTTTCTTAATATGTTTTTAATTTTTATAAACCTTTATAATTAAACTGATTACTTTTAAACCTATAAGACTCTATTGATGCAATGAAAAATAAAATCCAGCAAAGTGGGAAAATGTCAACCAGTTTATTTCAGAATACATCAGAACACTAAAAGAGTACATTGTCTTATCTAACAGATTTATATTTGTGTGTGTGTGTGTGTTTAGAGTCAGCTCAACTGTCTCTCGGGGTCTTCTCTGAGATAACTTGACTTTGATAATGGTTTAAAATCATTCATTCATCAACAGTATAGTTATTTCCAAAATGTGTTTTCTGGTTTGTTTTTTAGCATGGAAAGCAGTTCAGCAAATATGGAGGGATAGGGGTGCCAGCTACGGACAGTGCCCAAGGAACATACAAAGGAGAGTCTGAGTTCAGGGAGCAGACATTAGTTCTAACCTTGTTTTGGTGATATACCCTCTGATGTTTAGTATCTCTTGATTGATTTGAAAACCTCTTTCCAGTGAAGTTTCAGAATGACTTCCTTATTGTCAAGAGTTGTCTCCTTTTACCTTAAGCAGGTAGCATAAATTCAAAATTGCTTCTGCATAACTCATTCACCAAATGTATATTGGAGGCCTGTTTTGCTTATTAAGAACAGGCCTTAAAGCTCTGGTCATATAATGTTGAATACAATTGATCATTACTTCCCACACAATTTGCAGTGTAGCCAAACTCATTTAGATCCTCAGTACATGTTTGTTGAGTGGATAAATGAGTAAGTAAAAGATTGGCAAAAGAATCAGTAATATGAATCACATATTACTGCCTCTGCCATTATAGTAATACAATATATTGTATTCTATATATTCTATATAATTTCTATATATATATATTCTATATATAGAATCTATTCATTGGGTGAATGGGTGTATGCTTTTCTCATCAGTGCATTCTGAGAAACTAGCAGAAAGCAAACTAATGTGAAATAGCTTGCACAGTCAATATGGCGTAATAACGAGAGTAAGGACTCTTGTTTGCTGTGGGACCCCGCATATTTATTTTTTTTTCTTTCTGGGCCTCACTCTTCCCATCTGATAAAATGAACAATGGTATTGTATTTATATAGTATATCATTTGTTCATTCAGCCAGTTTTTACTGAATGCTTCTTGAGTATGAAGTATTTTACTAGACAAGAGGGAAAACCTGGCACCCCCGATCCATCAGGATCTTTGCGTCCATGGACCTTGCTGTCTGTGACAAGTGAAAAATTCTAGTAAGTAATGACATCAAGTTTGGCGAATGTTTTTGTGTTGGCCTTTGGCTTGTTTGCTCTCAGATCCATTTCTTGTTCTTCTTCCCCTCTGTCTTTATTTGTGAGAGGCTAACCCCTTGAAGGCTGCAGGTCCCAGGCGGCCATGCCTGTTGGTTGTTAGGTGGATTTGGTGTGTGGGAGACCCTGGGCGAACATGTGGAGAGAGAGAGGCCACGATGTTTCCCTCTCTGTCTGAGGAGCATCATGGACAGTGGCTTGTCGCCTCCAACCTCAGCCAGGTGACCCCTAGAGTTGACCTTCCTGTTGTTCCTCCAGACCAGAGGTGGAAGTAGCTTGCTGTGGATACACCCTCTGGATTGCCTCACAGTCCCTATTTGGCGTCTCACCTCTTTGATCACCTGCCTGAATTATACCTATTAAAAAACACTCCTTCTGAAATAGGTAGCGGGCTTCCCTGGTGGCTCAGCTGGTGAAGAATCTGCCGGCAGTACAGGAGACCTGGATTTGATCCCTGGGTTGGGAAGACCCCCTGGAGAAGGGAATGACTACCCACTCTAATATTCTGGCCTGGCGAATTCCATGGACTGTATCGTCCATGGGGTCACAAAGAGCTGGACATTCTCTCTTCTTAGATGAGTGCTGTTTAAGTCTTGAGAAGAGTGATAAAGGCAGAACTCTACATTAGAAGTAGTCAAAAAAGGTTTAAGAAAGTAGCATTTAGACCAAAGCCTCAGGTATGAATAGGAATCTGTCAATGGAGAACAGGAATAATGTTCTAGATCGTGTGGCAAGAGGGAAAGAAACGAGACACATTTAAGGAACTAAAGGCATGTGGATGACTGGAGTGTGACTGTAAGGGAGGGTGAGGGAGGAATAGGATATGATAGGGTTTTCAAACTTTAAGGATTTGGTGAAGTGAAGTGAAAGTCGCTCAGTCCTGTCCGACTCTTTGTGACCCCACGGACGATACAGTCCATGGAATTCTCCAGGCCAGAATACTGGAGTGGGTAGCCTGTCCCTTCTCCAGGGGATTTTCCCAACCCAGGTATTGAACTGAGGTCTCCCACATTGCAGGCAGATTCTTTACCAGCTGAGCCCCAAGGGAAGCCCAAGAATACTGGAGTGGAGAGCCTATCCCTTCTCCGGTGGATCTTCCCGACCCAGGAATCACACCGGAGTCTCCTGCGTTGCAGGTGTGTTCTTTACCAACTGACCTATGAGGGAAGCCCCTTAAGGATTAGGAATGCAAACCAATTAGTAGATATTGCTGTGGAATGATATGGGCACCTGTGTTTTCTAATGTCGGTGGCTACAGTGTGTAGAATTGTTCAGAAAGGAGGCAAAGAAACCTTTAGGAGACTGGCAGACAGCAATGGTGGAAGAGCAGAATAGTATGATGGTGGAATAGTGTGATGACATAGCATTAGAGAAAAATGCACCAATTTTAGAAATGAAAAGAAGTGGAAACTGCATGTCTTGGTAATTGATAGGCCCTATAGATGAGGTTGAAGAAGGAGTTAATACTGTTCCCAGGGTTCAAAATAGGGTCACGGGGTGAGCAAATGGGATGCTATTCGCTGCAGAAGAAAATACTGGGGGAGAATTTTGAGTATGGTTGAACTTGAAATATACAATGGATGTCTCCAGATGAAGCTGCCCAGGAGCCAGGTATGATATGTATGTTGGAAACTCAGGAGACAGATCAGAACTAGAGATGTTGATTGTGGTCCATGCATAGATAGCCTTGGTGAGTCAATGAGATCAACCAACAGAGGCTATGCAACATTAGAAGGATAAGACAGCCAAGAAAAAAAGGAGTGCTTCAGAAACGAGGGCGTGACCAGCAGTTCTGAAAATGTTAGTGGGATGTAGTGAAATGTAGGTCAGATGATGACCTGCTGAAATATATTTCCATAGTGTTGGGAGCAGAAAATAGATGGAGGTGGGTTGAGGTGAAAATGTGAAAGAGGAATCAAAATAGTCTAAAGAAAACAAGGAAGAGGTATGGAGGTATCTGGATGAAGTAGGAATGGAGCGAGGGAAATATAAGATGAGAAATACTGATTCCATTTCTTGGACTTGCTTAAGAGGAAGATTTGGAGAAGAGGAAGAACACCAGAGCTCTTGGATAGAGCTGAGTTCTGAAGATGTCGGAGGGACTGAGATCTGAAGCATAGGTGGGTACGGTTTGCCTAAGGTGGTAGTGGGAAGGAAAATGGAAATCATCCATGTGGGCGTGGATGAGTTTGTCAGCTGGGTGGCTGGACATGGAGAACATTCGTTTTTGATAGTTACTATTTTCTCTTTGAGGAGGAATATCATCTGCTGTGTGTGGGAAGTGGGGAGTCAACTGAGAAGAAAGAAGAAAGGACATTTGCTACAGTCCTTAGGGAAAATGGGAGAGAGAGCTGATTGATAGTTGTTAGAATTTTAAAATGTAGGTATGGTGCTTGAGTTACAGTTGTTTAAGGAATATTAACAGCTTTGCTTCTGCATTTTATGGTTTAATGTTGCTAGACCTATGGCCACAGTCCCTCTTTTGACCACTAGATGGCACACTCTGTGCTGAAATGCTGACCTGCCAGGTTCCCTTTGTTACCAGCCTACACTGACAAATTGGTAAAGTGAGTTGTTAACTTCTTGAGAATAATTAAGATGTTTTACTTAAAAAAAAAATACTTTCCTTAAAAAAATCTTCACATGTTCCTCAATTTTACCTACAGTTTATGAGCAGAGAGTGATCGTGGGACCACAAAAGCCTCAGGAAATACATGATTCTCCTTCACACTAAGTGTAACATGCCTAACATACCATCTCTTCCAAATTCTTTGCCTTAAAAATGCTAATCAGTTGGCACTAGGTGAACATTTGCATAATCAAAATAGAGCTGTTGGCTTAACATTTTCTCTTAAAATAAACCAAAAATTGCCTTGCTCTTGGATGTCAGTATGGTGCATACAGCCGGAATGCTGATGAAATACTGCCAAATGTCGAATACACAGAGAAACTGAATTCCATCAGATAGCTACTATTGGCAAACGTATGTGTGCCCTTGGGTGACTGTGATATCAGGTATCAGTCCAAATCTTTGTGCTTAAAGAGGTCTTGCAAATAGTGCCATGTAAGTTGAAGATATGTGAGGAAATCAAGTCATTCTGTGGAGTTTCCTCACTGCTTCCTAACAAAGACTGGGGATGGGGGTCCCTAAGAAGCAGGCAGCCTTTCCTTGGTACTGCCATCTTTTTAGGCACGCCACCATCCCCCAACAGGAGATGTTAGACTGGAAAAACCTATACAGTTTAACCAAATAAAGAATGTAGGCATTTTTAAAATATTGAAAACAAAGTTATTCTTTTGAATCCTAACCCATACTTACTTGACTTTTATCTCTCTTCTTGCAAGGAATTCATGACAGGTAAGAAAAGAGGGATAAGAGAAGGGAGTTTGATTCAGATAATTAATATAAAGTCTCCAAGATTCAGTCAGGGATACATTTGTACAGTGAGTTCAAGATATTTTTAGGGCATTTTAAAAGTTTGTTTTGTTTTGTTTTTTGGCACATTCAGAGGGGGAAACCTGGGAAGAAAGCTGTATAAACCTAGTGTGAGAGAGCGAGAGAGTGCTATGGAAAATTCCTGGCACAAACCTTCCTGGGCCTAAACATTTCTTGATAATGAGTCTAGATTTAGAGTGGCCAAATAATTTGCTGTCTAGGAGGAAAAGTTCAGTTCAGTTTGGTTGCTCAGTCATGACCGACTATTTGCGACCCCATGGACTGCAGCATGCCAGGCTTCCCTGTCCATCACCAACTCCCAGAGCTTACTCAAACTCACGTCCATAGAGTCGGGGATGCCATCCAACCATCCCATCCTCTGTCGTTCCCTTCTCCTCCTGCCTTCAATCTTAACCAGCATCAGGGTCTTTTCCAATGAGACAGTTCTTCGTATCAGGTAGGAAAAGTATTGGAGTTTCAGCTTCAGCATCAGTCCTTCCAATGAATATTCAGGACTGATTTCCTTTAGGATTGACTGGTTGGATCTTCTTGCAGTCCAAGGGACTCTCAAGAGTCTTCTCCAACACCACAGTTCAAAACTATCAATTCTTCAGCGCTCAGCTTTCTTTATGGTCCAACTCTTACATCCATACTTGACTACTAGAAAAACCATAGCTTTGACTAGATGGACTTTTGTTGGCAAAGTAATGTCTCTGCTTTTTAATATGCTGTCCAGGTTTGGCATAGCTTTTCTTCCAAGGAGCAAGCGTCTTTTAATTTCATGGCTTTTAATTTTACCATCTGCAGTGATTTTAGAGCCCCCCAAAATAAAATCTGTCACTGTTTCCATTGTTTCTCCATCTATTTGCCATGAAGTGATGGAATCGGATGCCATGATCTTAGTTTTCTGAATATTGAGTTTTAAACCAACGTTTTCACTCCCTTCTTTCACTTCCATCAAGAAGCTCTTTAGTTCTTTTTCGCTTTCTGCCGTAAGGGTGGTGTCATCTGCATATCTGAGGTTATCGATATTTCTCCTGGCAATCTTGATTCCAGCTTGTGCTTCATCCAGCCCAGTGTTTCGCATGATGTACTCTGCATATAAGTTGAACAAGCAGGGTGACAGACAATACATGGCTTGACGTACTCCTTTCCTAATTTGAAACCAGTCTGTTGTTCCATGTTGAGCTCTGTTTCTTCTTGACCTGCATACAGATTTCTCAGGAGGCAGGTAAGGTGTTCTGGTATTCCCATCTGTTTAAGAATTTCCCAGTTTGTTGTGATTCATACAAAGTCTTTGGCATAGTCAATAAAGCAGAAGCAGATGTTTTTCTGGAACTCTTGTGCTTTTTCAATGGTCCAACAGGTGTTGGCAATTTGATCTCTGGTTCCTCTGCCTTTTCTAAATCTGGCTTGAACATCTGGAACTTCACTGTTCATGTACTGCTGAAGCCTGGCTTGTAGGATTTTGAGCATTACTTTGCTAGCATGTGAGATGAGTGCAATTGTGTGGTAGTTTGAACTTTCTTTGGCACTGCCTTTCTTTGGGATTGGAATGAAAACAGACCTTTTCCAGTCCTGTGGCCACTGCTGAGTTTTCCACATTTGCTGGCATATTGCACAGCATCATCTTTTACAATTTGAAATAGCTCAACTGGAATTCCATCACCTCCACTAGCTTTGTTTGTAGTGATGCTTCTTAAGGCCCACTTGACTTCACATTCCAAGATGTCCGTCTATAGGTGACTGATCATACCATCATCATTATCTGGGTCATAAAGATGTTTTTTGTATAGTTCTTCTGTTTATTCTTGCCACCTCTTCTTAATGTCTTCTGCTTCTCTTAGGTCCGTACTATTTCTATACCTAATAGAACAGAGTCTCTGGTCTGAGACAGCCCTGCTTTGCACCTGTTCCTATTAAAATTTTTACAGGAAACCAGGAGCAAATCAAGGAACAGGTGCAAAGCAGGACTGTCTCAGGCAGATCAGAGACTCTAGGCAAAATGAAACATTGTCAGATAGGGGGCATTAAAAGTCATTTGAGCCCATAACTGCAAGTAGAATTAATATTTGCAGAACTAGGTGCATCAAAAGCATGATTATGTGATCAGTCATATTTATACCTGTCAAGCAGGGCCTGTCAACCTCTCAACCTGGAATTAGGAACCAGAGAGGACCTGTGGATGGGAAGTGAAGGGTTGTAGCAGATTCCCCTGGGGAAAGATATTTTTATTTTTTATCATTGTTATTTTTGTTCCCAAACTACAACAACTCTCCCTCTGCTCTCTGTGTTGGCAAGGAGGGTGGGGGAGTGGACAGACACAGTTGAGAATCCCCACTGTAAAGATGGTTCTTTGAATTGTGGTTGCAGTTATTTCCAGGGTAAATTTCCATGGATTATTGTCTTAATGATGCTGAGAATGATACCCTGGTGTGTAGAAAATTCAAGGAACTTCATTCCCCATTCAACCAGCACTCCCCAGGCACGACTTAGGAGGGAAGCAGGGAAGCGCCTGAGGCACTCGGGGGAGAACCGAGCCCAGAGAAGAGAGCCAGGAACCAGGGAAAAGCTTCACTGTGGCCGGGGGAGTGCTGGAGCCTGGCAGTGAGATCCTTGCTCGAATGGCAGCCAGAAGATTTTAGAGTTCATTGTTAAAAACATCATGACAAACTAGAGAAGGCATCATTTTCTTTTACCAAATGCCTTTGCCTTTACGAATGTGATCTCCCTTTTGTCAGCCTGCTTGGTATGAAGAAAGTGAACCGTCTGCCCCCAACCTACCCCTGACAACTGTGAGCTTATTCTTTGCTTCTGGCAGTTCAGCCCAGCTCTGCTGAGGTAACGAGCCTCTATAATATTTCAGTGGCTACGACCATGGTTTTATTTCTCGCTCTTGTTAATGTGTTCTTAGCTAGTCGATACTGCTCTGCTCCTTAAGCTTTTTTTAAGAAACAGGCCATTCAGAGCCCATTCTGAGACCAGCCCCTCCTGAGAGGCAGAAAAGATGGGGAGATGGAGGGGTCACATAATGACCGTTTTTAATTTTTTTTTTTTTTGAAGTCTGATGTTTGGTTGATTTACATGGCTTTGTATATTTATTTTCTTTTTGGCCACACCTTGTGGCATGTGGGATCCTAGTTCCCCGACTGGGGATCAAACCCATGCCCCTCGCATTGGGAGCACAGTGTCTTAACCACTGGACCACCAGGGAAGTCTCCACACATAATGGCTTTTAGAGCTCAAAAATGCCACAGATCTCTTCCAGTTACAAGCCACAGGCCAAACAGAGTCTCATGGTAGCAATTGACATTGAGGGGCTGAAAGTATAACCCTTGCACAGGAATGGGATTGGAAGCCAGTAAGTATCTACATTCTGACAGTAGCGTAATATATCACATTCTTCCAAGTTCATTGTAAGAATGGCTTCAAGTTATAACATATATCCTGTGTACTGCCCTGCATGCTATCCCTGACGTTACTTTCTCATTGTGACAAATTACGCCTCTGTTTCTTCTCACGAATGCTTACAAACTCACACAGTCCAGTAGCATTTAACACACTTGTGCTTGGTTTCCTTCTCTGTCTCGTTTATTCTACTCTGGACTTTGGAGAGATAGAGCAATGTATGAGCCCCTGATGTGTGGTTGACATATCAGAGAAACCTTAGTAAGCATTTGAAAGTGAAAGTCGCTCAGTCACGTCTGACTCTTTGCGACCCCATGGACTATACCGTCCATAGAATTCTCCAAGTCAGAATACTGGAGTGGGTAGCTTTTCCCTTCTCCAAGGGATCTTCCCAACTCAAGGATTAAACAGGGGTCTCCTGCATTGCAGGTGGATTCTTTACCAACTGCGCTATTAGGGAAGCCTGATTTAGTCACTGCTAATGAATTAATGAGAGTTGGACCATAAAGAAAGCTGAGCGCTGAAGAATTGATGCTTTTGAATTGGGGTCCTGGAGAAGCCTCTTGAGAGTTCCTTGGACTGCAAGGAGATCAAACCAGTCAGTCCTCAAGGATATCAACCCTTAATATTAATTGGAAAGACTGAAGCTGAAGCTGAAGCTTCAGCTGTTTGGCCACCTGACGTGAAGAACTGACTCACTGGAAAAGACCCTGATGCTGGGAAAGATTGAAGGCAAGAGGAGAAGGGGATGACAGAAGATGAGATGATTAGATGGCATCACCGACTCGATGGACTGGAAGATACTGGGGGACAGGGAAGCATGGTGTGTTGCAGTCCATGGGTCACAAAGAGCGACTAAACAACAACAGTGAATGAGTAGATGAATGAAAGAATGTGTGCATTGCCTTCTCTGTCTTCACACCTCAATCCTTTCCAACAAGCAATCTTGTAAAAGGAGTAGAAACCACAGTGGAATCCTGAAGACTGGCTAGGCATTCACTAGGTGGAAAAGTTTGGGGAGGCAAATTCGGGGAAAGAGAAGCTGATGGGCTCGGTTACAGTCTTTTCAGTGAAGGTGACATGCTTAGGTTTTGTATCCTAAGCGCAGGAGTCATATAACATCAAGCCCGGTCACCCACAGGTTTGATGCATTCCACAGCTGTGGTGTAATAAATTGCCAATGTAAGGCCCAATCTGACAAATCTGACCCTTGTTAGAGTTCCCCCAAAATGAATCTTTAATTTACCTTCACAGATGGTGTTATTAAAGGAATGAGTCAGTCAGTTCAGTCGCTGAGTCGTGTCCGACTCTTTGCGACCCCATGAATCGCAGCACGCCAGGCCTCCCTGTTCATCACCATCTCTCAGAGTTCACTCAGACTCATGTCCATCAAGTCCGTGATGCCATCCAGCCATCTCATCCTCGGTCATCCCCTTTTCCTCCTGCCCCCAATCCCTCCCAGCATCAGAGTCTTTTCCAATGAGTCAACTCTTCGCATGAGGTGGCCAAAGTCCTGGAGTTTAAGCCTCAGCATCATTCCTTCCAAAGAAATCCCAGGGTTGATCTCCTTCAGAATGGACTGGTTGGATCTCCTTGCAGTCCAGGGGACTCTCAAGAGTCTTCTCCAACACCACAGTTCAAAAGCATCAATTCTTCAGCGCTCAGCCTTCTTCACAGTCCAACTCTCACATCCATACTTGACCACAGGAAAAACCATAGCCTTGACTAGACGGACCTTAGTCGGCAAAGTAATGTCTCTGCTTTTGAAAATGCTATCTAGGTTGGACATAACTTTTCTTCCAAGGAGTAAGCGTCTTCTAATTTCATGGCTGCAGTCACCATCAGCAGTGATTTTGGAGCCTAAAAAAATAAAGTCTGGCACTGTTTCCACTGTTTCCCCATCTATTTCCCATGAAGTGATGGGACCAGATGCCATGATCTTCGTTTTCTGAATGTTGAGCTTTAAGCCAACTTTTTCGCTCTCCTCTTTCACTTTCATCAAGAGGCTTTTTAGCTCCTCTTCACTTTCTGCCATAAGGGTGGTGTCATCTGCATATCTGAGGTTTTTGATATTTCTCCCGGCAATCTTGATTCCAGCTTGTGTTTCTTCCAGACCAGCGTTTCTCATGATGTACTCTGCATATAAGTTAAATAAGCAGGGTGACAATATACAGCCTTGACATCCTCCTTTTCCTATTTGTAACCAGTCTGTTGTAGGAATGAGTAAGCCAATAATTATTATTCAGTACTTCTGATGTGACAGTTTATTAGTTGCTTTTACTTAATTAAAATCTGCCCTAACGTAAAGTCTGCTGCTGCTGCTGCTAAGTCACTTCAGTCGTGTCCGACTCTGTGTGACCCCATAGACGGCTGCCCACCAGGCTCCCCCGTCCCTGGGATTCTCCTGGCAAGAACACTGGAGTGGGTTGCCATTTCCTTCCCCAATGCATGAAAGTGAAAAGTGAAAGTGAAGTCGCTCGGTCATGTCTGACTCTTCACGACCCCATGGACTGCAGCCTTCCAGGCTCCTCCATCCATGGGATTTTCTAGGCAAGAGTACTGGAGTGGGGTGCCATTGCCTTCTCCAAACGTAAAGTCTAAATATACCATAACATCTGACATTGACTCGAAATTACACAGATTTTGCTTTATTGTTTTTCACACACATATGAAAAGATAAAAGGGGAACAGATTGACAAGAACACAATAGAATTTATACATTAACCAAATAGAGAGTGAGACTTCCTAAATGATTCCTGTGGCGTGTTGCCATTATTCAAATGTTTTGGGGATTCTCCTTTTGAGCCTTCCTTCAGAGTCTGTGCTACACTCTACTTTTAAATTCATTGATGACAAATCTCCATCTCCTGAAGGTCGGTCTCCTTCTATGAAGCTGCCAAAAGTCCTTCGGCATTAATATGTGGGTCAATTGGTAAATGACTCTGAAATCAAGAAGCGGTTTTCTTATGAACAATGGAAATGGTTTGTAATGATAATTCCCAAAGGGTTATTCCAAAAATGACCTCAACCCTAGTAGCATTCCTTCATTCATTCAGTCATTCAGTGAAATAAGTCATTTAGGAAACTAATTTGAATTTGCGTATGGTGTATGTGTTTGAAAAAGTATACTCATCACTTTATGTACAGTTTACTTAGTAATTACTTGAAATGAATATAAATAGAATGAATATTTACATATAATAAGTATTATATATAACATGGATATGCTATATATACATATAGTGTGTGTGTGTGTGTGTGCTCTGTTGTGTCTGACTCTTGTGACCCCATGGACTGTAGCTCACCAGGCTTCTCAATCCATGGGATTTCCCAGGCAAGAAAACGAGTGGATTTTCAATTCCTCCTCCAGGGGATCTTCTCGGCCCAGGGATCAAACCCACATCTCCTGAGTCTCCTGCATTGGCAGGTGGATTCTTTATCACTGAACCACCTGAGAAGTCCATTTTATATATACAGCTGCTGCTGCTGCTGCTGCTAAGTCGCTTCAGTCATGTCTGACTCTGTGTGACCCCATAGACGGCAGCCCACCAGGCTCCCCGTCCCTGGGATTCTCCAGGCAAGAATACTGGAGTGGGTTGCCATTTCCTCCTCCAATGCATGAAAGTGAAAAGTGAAAGTGAAGTCGCTCAGTCGTGTCCGACTCTTAGCGACCTCATGGACTGCAGCCTACCAGACTCCTCCGTCCGTGGGATTTTCCAGGCAAGAGTACTGGAGTGGGCTGCCATTGCCTTCTCCACAATGAGCAAATTAAATTATTCTCTTTTATTGAAGTATAGTTGGCTCAGAATATTACATTAGTTTTAAGTGTAAAACATAGTGATTTGATGTTTTTAATAGTTATGCGTCCTAAAGAGTTATTATGATATCACTGATTATATTCCTTGTACTGTACATTACATCTCTGTCACTTATTTTGTGGTGTTCTTTTACAGTCTTTTCTAATTTTTAAAAACCCACGTTATGCTTTTAAGCGAATGCCTCCATTATATCAGAAATATCAACTGACGGATAATAGTAGGTACATTATTTAATTATTGGGGATTCAATCTTTAAACCAATGAGCGTCCTTTATACCTCGTCAACACTCAGCCATTACATGACCACATGAGATAGTTAGTGATAAAAAAGTACTTTAAAAAAGCTACAGTGTGCTATGTATCTTACTTTCTCTACTTTCTCTTCTTTAATATTGCTAATAATTGCAAATTATATTGTGAGGCAGAGGGAGATATAGTCTTCTAAACCGATGTACTGATCACTTGAATGATCGAAGCTACACCTAAGTGTTGTTTCAAATTATTTGAAAAGTTATAGTTTGTTCACTGTACTATTTTGTCTACATGATCTCAAATAATTTTAACTAAATCAGTTGATATTATTTAAGTCATATCTTAAATTCTTATTAAGTAATTGACTGTTTTTACAATCTCACACATTGCAACAGGAATCTATATAGTCAGGTAGTTTAATCTGCAATTTAATGGCATATAAATATTGAGAACATAATCATTAGAAACTTCAGATATGTCACCATAAACCAGAACACCAATACATGTCATTCCCATTGGGAAAGTGTTTCCAAATTTGATATTGAATGCTTCTTCCTTCAGAAAAATTGGCTCTAGTTTTTAATCTTGGTTTAAATGTAAGTCTGTATTGATAAATGAAAGCATTTTTCCCACAATTTTGTAGTAAGTTGCTGATACATACTCGTGAGGCAATTCTGGAGCTCCTGTGAAGCTTTGTAAAGAGTTGAAAATATTCCTGGAATTGATATGTTGTGCTAGGAAGGCCAGAACTTACTCTAGCCAAGAGCTGATGTTTTGATTAAAATTTGACCAGGTGGTAACAGATTTACTCCTTTCTCCACTTGAAGTTTCACTTAAAATGTCTTAAGGTCAAATATGGGAAACTAGATATCTTGGGTAGTGATTGTGTCAAACCGAAGATTTACTCCTTTCTCCACTTGAAGTTTCACTTAAAATGTCTTAAGGTCAAATATGGGAAATGTATCTGAACTAGATATCTTGGGTAGTGATTGTGTCAAACTGAAGAATGCCTGCCCCATCCAAAGGAGGTAGCTGATACTCTGCTTCAATTTAATTCACCATCTAGGAAGAGAGCTTCCATGTCCTAGGCCTTATATATTTTCAAAAGAAGCCTAAATCTCAACTTTAATGTGATATTTCATGTATGTTTTAAATGGTGGATCAAAAGGAAAAAAATTAACAGTGCATTGGTCAAACTCAGGCCTAGTAGCCATGTGTGGTCCAAGGATGACCAAGTCACCTACTCCATCCTGCATCTCTTTCCTGCAATAGTGTCCCCTTTGTTTCTCTTACGTTGTTGTTGTTATTCAGTCACTATGTTGTGTTTGACTCTTTGTGACCCCATGGACTGCAGCACACCAGGCTTCCCAGTTGGCCATTATCTCCCAGAGATTGCTCAGACTCATATCCACTGAGTCTGTGATGTCATCCAACTATCCCATCCTCTTTCATCCCCTTCTCCTGCCTTCAGTCTTTCCCAGTATGAGGGTCTTTTCCAATGATTCAGTTCTTCGCATCAGGTGGCCAAAGTATTGGACCTGTTTTCTTTTTCTCACCATGTTCTAAGGGTAAATGGCCCCAGATGAAAAGACAAAGTACTCCAGGTGTTGTGATCCTTTAAAGCATGCAGGTCACTTGGAGTATGTTCTCTATGAAACCTGAGAAGGTGTCATGAAAGCAAGATACTAGAGTTTGGAATTAGATACTTACTTGTGCGTGTGCTCACTTGCTCAGTCATGTCTGTCACTTCGAGACCCCCCATGGACTCCCCACCAGGCTCCTCTGTCCATGAAACTTTTTAGGCAAGAATACTGGACCATGTTGCCATTTCCTTCTCCAGGGAATCTTCCCAACCAAGGGATCGAACCTGTATCTCCTGCATTGGCAGACAGATTCTTTACCACTGTGCCACCTGGGAAGCCCATATGCTTTCTTACTTGATCTCAACTAGCTTAGTTCCTAGTAACTTGCTAAAGATTCCATCTTCAGTATTATTACCCTTGTATCACCCAAGAAATCATGCATATTTTCTTACTTCTCTCTTGCTATCTTTTACTTTTCTTATTTTTACTTCTTGCCTCCTCAGGCCAAATCCTGGTTTTTTTTCCCCCCTTTAACTGTTTTCTGTTATCTTTGTGTCCAGAACGACAGCTGAAATAAAGGGGTACTTGTCAGTCGACTGTGGTTATCTCTTAGAACATATCAGAGCAAAAACATAAGCAAGGGTTAAATGCCAGATGTATTCACTCTGCTAGTACACATTTGTGGTTTAAAAAGCACACTTCATTGAATAATTTAAAATGTGTACCATCTGTTCTCTTGGGGACTAACATTGTTCATGATAGGAAAAGAAGCACATGCTAAATGAATTCTAGATACTGCGTTCTGTCATTCATTACAGCAATAGCACTGGTACTTCAGATGACCTAGGTTTTCCTCTTCACATAATTGAGGTGATCGAGCCTTTCTTTCTCTGTATAATAACACTACTGATTTCTTCCCATGGGGAAGAACAACTAAGTGCATGATTTTTCCTAAATGAAACAGGCATTTCAAGAATTCTGTCATTTCTTTTATGAAAAAAAAAATAAACACAAACATGCCATCTTTGAAGGTAACAATAGATAGGCACTTGGGATTAGTATTTGCTGTCTTTATCTACTGTTTGGTGTAACTTTGTAAGAGAACTCATAAGATTGTCATATGTATATTTTAGAGACTGTCCAATCCGTTTTAGCCAGGGATTCTGTAGTCTGTGTAAATGACAGAGGGCACGAGTTGCTATGTAAACTGAATGAGTGTACTTCCAGGTGAATATTGATTTTTTTTTTTTTTTCCCCTGAGCTCTCACAACATTTCATGCTTGAGTCTTAGCATGGACTGTCTTGTACTGACTGAAAATTTATGCATGTGTTTGAGTCTTTTTTTCCCCCCAAAACGTTGTAAGCTTTGTGAGGGTAGGGACCACGTGTTTCTCCTTTAGTGTGTCTCAAAGTTTCCCATTCTGACTGATCAGTAAATGATTGATTTTTAATGCTATAAAATAGGGGGAAGGCTATAAGAAAAAAAAAAAAGTGTTGTTGCTTCTGGTAGCACATGTTCAGGATGGTTTGGGTCAGTGATTTCTTTTCCTGACACCTAATTTTCAGGTCTATAAGCTGTCTATCCTTAGCTTGAGTTCTTCAAATGTGAACCTTGGTGACAATAGACTGTGGATGGAAGGGCCCCTGAGGACATTTTCAAAAGTCTTCCAAACAAATTCCCAGAGCTTAATAGCCATCTATTGTCAGATAACCGTTCGGTGTTGCTTCATTCAGTTCCCTCTGCTTCTCTTTAAAACCATGTGTTACCTCCTAAGAGAGGATGGAATGCAGTAGACATCATTATTCTTTGCAAAGATCTACAAGTCTTGTCATAAGATCACCCTTGTCTTTTCATCTCAAAGCAAAATGGTACCAATTTATTTAAGCATTCTTAGTCTCAGTATATTTTCCTATGAAAGTTTTCCAAGCGTCACTCTTCAAGCTGAATGAGGTCTCTCATTTGATCAAGGAGTCTTTTAAAGGCAGATTGAATTCAAAGACCCTGATATTGCAATCCTTTTTGTCATCCCATTTGACCTTCTTTCTTTTGTCCTGAGCTGTTATCTTGATGCTTTGTCTCTAAATTATCTGTTTTGTTTACTTGCTATTGGCAAACCATATTTTCATTCCCCATTCATGTCCATTATTTGGTGTTCCCCACAAGTTACACTGCCTTGCTGCTGCTGCTGCTAAGTTGCTTCAGTTGTGTCCAACTCTGTGCAACCCCATAGACAGCAGCCCGCCAGGCTCCCCCGTCCCTGGGATTCTCCAGGCAAGAACACTGGAGTGGGTTGCCATTTCCTTCTCCGATGCATGAAAGTGAAAAGGGAAAGTGAAGTCACTCAGTCGTGTCTGACTCCTAGGGACCCCGTGGACTGCCTGTCTCTTATACACATCTCCAGTCAGTCCTCAAGGATATCAACCCTTAATATTAATTGGAAAGACTGAAGCTGAAGCTGAAGCTTCAGCTGTTTGGCCACCTGACGTGAAGAACTGACTCACTGGAAAAGACCCTGATGCTGGGAAAGATTGAAGGCAAGAGGAGAAGGGGATGACAGAAGATGAGATGATTAGATGGCATCACCGACTCGATGGACGTGATAGGCAAGAATACTGGAGTGGGGTGCCATTCATTGCCTTCACACTGCCTCGGTCTCCGTTAAATTGTTTTTTTATACTTCAAAGTTAACTTAATATGTGAATGATTTTTTAAGATGCTGCCTTTTGCTCTGCTCTCACAGAGCTTTCAGTCTGATTGAGAAAAATATCTAGTCCCAAAGCCCATCATTATTTGCATTTGCCAATCAACACAGTATTAGTCATAACTTCACTATCACTTGTAAATCAGGAAAGTGCTGTGAAAACAGTGTATTTTTATCTTGGTAAGGCTTATGAAAAGATCTCTTGTGGTATAATTGTAGAAATAATGGATGTATGGGCTGGATGAAAATGCAATTAAATATATATTTTAAAAATAATTTTGTTTGTTTATTTTTGGCTGCGCGGGGTCCTGGTTGCTGCGTGGGCTTTTCTCTAGTTGCGGCTCTCGGGGGCTGCTCTCTAACGGTGGTGCGGCGGTTTCTCATTGTGGTGGCTTCTCCTGTTATGGAGCACGGGTTCTAGGGCACATGGGCTTCAGTAGTGGTCACAGGTGGGCTCAGTAGCTGTGGCTTCCTAGCTCCAGACTACAGGCTCAATAGTTGCGGCACACAGGTGTGGTTGCTTTGAGGAATGTGGGATCTTCCCAGATCAGGGATGGAACCCATGTCTCCTGCTTTGGTGGGTGGATTCTTTACCACTGAGCTATCAGAGAGGCCCTTAAGTAGATTTTTTTCTTTGCTAGTTGAACATCGTAAATGAAGAATAAGGAATAAAGAATACTAAATGAGGAATAGAATATTATTCATCCCATCAAATATATAGAAAAATGGACTTGAAAGCAATAGGGAACAAACTGGAATACAGTCAGGATCAACAGTTTGCTAATAAACATGATTACAATTTTAAATCTGCAGTTAATCTGAATTGGATTATAGACTCCTAGGAAAGATAGTACATGGATTAAGAGTATGGGGCGATTTCTGTCTTAAGCTTCATTCGTGTATTTATTTTTTATTTTAATTTTTTATTGAAGTATAGTTGATTTTCAATGTTTAAGACATACTGCAAAGTGATTCAGTTATACACACACACACACACACACACACACACACGTATGGGCTTCCCAGGTGGCGCAGTGGTAAAGAATCTGCCTGACAATGCAGGAGACATACGTGGGTTCAATCCCTGGGTTGGAAAGATCCCCTGGATTATCCCTAGGGTTGATGCATCTAGGAAATGGCAACCCAACTCCCGTATTCTTTTCTAGGAAAATTCCATGGACAGAGGATTCTGGTGGGCTATAGTCCATGGGATTGCAAAGATTGGATGCAGCTGAGCACACTTGCACACATATTATATGCATATGTGTGTGTGTGTAAACGTCTTCTGATTCTTACATATAATAGGTTATACAGGACACTGAATATAGTTCTCTGTGCTGTTGTTGGTCTGTTTTATATATAGTAATGTGTATCTCTTAATCCCAAACTCCGAATTTATCCCTCACTCACCTTTTCCTTTTTGTAACCATAAGTTTGTTTTCTGTCTATGCATCTATTTCTGTTTAATAAATAAGTTCATTTATATCATTTTTTAGATTACACATGAAAGTGATATCAAGCTGTGTTTGCCTTTCTATGTTTAACTTCCTTCACTTAGTATGATAATCTCCAGGTCTACCCATGTTGCTGCAAATAGCATTATTTCATTCATTTTAACGTCTGAGTAATATTCCATTCGGGATACTGGTGAGGAATAGGGAAAGCTATCCTTTGGGAGTTGGTGATGGACAGGGAGGCCTGGCGTGCTGCAGTCCATGGGGTAGCTAAGAGTCGGACACGACTGAGCGACTGAACACCTGAACTGAGTATTCCATTGTATATACGTACCACATTTTCTTTATCCATTTATCTGTCTGGATATTTAGGCTGCTTCTATGTCTTGGCTCTTGTGAATAGTACTGCTCTGAGCTTTGAAGTGCATGTACCTTTTCAAGTTAAAGTTTGTATAGTGAACAGAGAAATGCAAATGATTGTCTCTCTCTGCCCCATAATAGTTATGTCATACCTGGAATATTGGTTTAATTTTGGATACAGGTTGAAGAGGAATCAACAAACAGGAATAAGTTCAGAAGTCTGTTGACAGGATGGTGAAGCATCTAGAAACTATGACATATTGAGAACAATCAAAAGATCTGACATTATGTAGCCTAGAAAAGAAGAGGGTGACATGAAAGCTGTCTTTGGATCATCACAGGGTTGTCATAATAGAAAAGAATGATGTTTGATTTTGAATGACTTCCAGTCTAGGATCAAGAGATTGTATAAGTTGAAAGGTCAACTTTAGTTTGATACAAAGAACTTTACAATATTTGGATATGCTGAAAGCAGAGATGCTGCCTGGTGAAGCCAGATGGTTCTCATCCCAGGAGGGGCCTGAGCAGAACCAGGTACTTGCTTCTCCTTGGAGAGTGTTCATGCATTAGGAGAAAAATACATTTTCAATTACTCCTAATAAGTCTTCCAATTACAGGAACTTATTACATTAAAAGTTCTTAGCACAGTGCCTTTTATAGACTCCTTGATCAAATACTCAGGAGATATTAGCTATAATTGTTATTGGTAGTGACTAATCCATGACTTTGTAACTGAATATTTGTCTCAAGGGAATAAGTAAAGGGGAGGTGACTGTGTTTAAAATTTTGGCACCAGCTTCTGTTACTAAATATCAGTAATTAAGGTAGTTAACAAGGGCCTGTGCTGCTCCTAACTGATTTACTCTTAATTTATTATCACTTTATGTTTTCTGTAATTGCCTTTTATCCTATGTTACCTGGATTTGGGATTAATTCATCACACTTAACAGGAAAATTTTAAGCAGTTGCTAAATCACAGTTGCTTATATTGTCTAGTGACTAACAATAGCAAATAATCCATCAACAAAGGAACAAGTCACAACAGAAAAACACATGGATCTCTTCCATTAATTAAAAGAAATGTTTCAGTTTAGGGACTTGCAGAATCTTAGTAACAATTATGTTCTATATCATGTTAGCTGCATTGGATCCTTTCCCTTTATCTCCACAGGAGTCAGTTACAGCAGGAAAACTAGCCCTTCCCCCTCTCACATCTCCTAAAGTCTGCCACCAAGGGCTCCAGGGCAGCGAGGATCCCCCCTCCTAACCCCATACCTGACCTCCTTGTATTCTTTCCTTGCTGTGTTGTTGTTTCTGTGACGCTCTTACATATTTCTCTTCATTATATGATCATCTACCTACCTCCACTGGAAGGTCAGTTCCAGGGAAGCAGGCACACTTACTTGTCTGTTTCGTTTCCTGCTGGATTCCCAACACCTAGAATAGTAACTTGACAAATACTTGTTCAATGAATGATTAAAGCTTAAGTGTCCTGGAAACTGATACTAGACGGTATCATCAGTCCTCTAGGGTTACTAAGCCATTTTTGGCAGCTTGGGACTGTAAACCAAAGTCACTTGGCTCCATAACCAGCATCCTCGTTCTTGATCTTTCCCTTAATTACAAATAACTCTCGAATTTTGCTGAATGAATCCAGGAGTCTAGAGGCATCTGACAATAGGAAAGATATTTCACTGCTATATGGATTTGAGGACAGGGACATAAATTTTGTGTCATCTAAATTAGAGAGAACATCCAGGTCAATACTTTTATTTCCCTAATTCTTTGCCGATCCCTCTTTTCCATTTTGTTTCCTCTGGGATTTATTTGGAGTGGAGTGATTAAATATGAGTTTCTCTATTACCTGTTACTGTTTCTTGAGTCCTCAGTGTAGACCCTAAAGAAGTGGGGGTACTGTGACAGTTTTGGGGAGGCAGTTATGGATAAGACTTGGTCTTTGCCTTTGAATTGTTTTCATGCTAGTGGCTAAGCCAGCCTTGTATATTTGCAGTTCCAGAGTGAGATGATAGCCAGGTGATTTACAGTCCGAACAATGATACTTTTGAGAGTAAAAGAAGGCACTATTTAATAATCATACAGAGACAATATCTAGTTTTAAAAGTTAATGACTATGAAATATAAATTCAAGTCCTTTTAACACCTATTTTCTGAGCACCTACAATACATAGACCAATGTACTAGGCGTTGTGGATAAATCAAAGATGAATGTGTATGTATCTGCCCACCTCGTGGTTTGTAATCCACTTGAGAGAGAACATTAATAACTTAATTAATACAGGGAAGTAAGCGATGGCATAAGCAGAATATAAACTCAGTGTAATGTTAGTCAACCACAGGTTTCAAATAGAATCACCAATGTGTCAACTTTTTATTTCTATCTCACAGTATGGTCGTTTGACATCAAATGGATTTATGACTTCTTTTCCTAGATAAGAGTTATAGCATTTATTTCTTTTGTATATATATAGTAGGTGTTCAACTCATGCTGGCTGGCTAGCTAGCTGAGGTAGAGGAACAAGTTGAAATATTAAAAAAAAAAAAATCATCCAGCTACCAAATATAGAACAGTCTTTGCCAAAGACCCCTCCTCTTTGCTTGACGAACTAGTTGACAGAGTAAGAACTTACAGCAGTATTGTTTCTCATTTTCCATTTTGTAATGATAGAAGACATTTGATTACTTGGAAATTAAGCACTAAACTGTTTTAATTCTTTCCACTGCTTCCTACTGTTGGAAATTCTGCAGCTGAATATTGGCAACAGTTTGTATCTTGGCAAGCAAATGATGCTGTTTAAGGACGCAAGTGTAGGAAGTAGTATAGGACATCTGTTGCAGAAGTCATGTTGTCAGAGCCCATTATGTTTATTAAACTCATTTGTTTCCATTTTCATACATTCTAAAGCAAAATGTCACTCTGTTTAACATTCAAACAGTTTATGAAGAGCTTGGAGGTATAAATTGTGTGGGCCTACCTGAGACTTCAATGAATGAGCATCACTTTGTTCAGTCGATTTTATTGCTGCTTTAAGCTTTGCGTATATAATAGGTTCGTTGAGATAAGATTATCAGTAGTCAAGGGCCTTTGTTAGGTGTGAAACTGAAACCAACAGAATTTCCTGCCCCTGTTAAATGATAGTGGGATCGAGCTACTTTCCCATCCCTGTGTTAAAAAAAAAAAAAAAAATGAGAATGAACAAAAAATAACTTAGCTGCTTGCTTCCCTAGCTTCTTCTGATAAGGTTCTCTTAAGACCCTGTCCAAGGGAGTTCATGGACAGTCCAGTGGTTAAGATTGCCTTCCAATAGAGGGGATGCTGGTTTAATCCCTGGTCGGGAGCAAAGATCCCACATTCCTCATAGCCAAAAATAAATAAATAAATAAAATAAAAGAGAAACAATGTTGTAATAAATCCAATAAAGACTTTAAAAAATGGTTCATATCGAAAATCTTTTTTAAAAGTCTTAATTAAAAAAAAAAAAAAGACCTTGTCCGAGGGGTCATCTCCCTTACTGCAGTATATTTAGTTAACTTTGTGTGATTTGCAGGTTTCTGCTGGGATTTTAGAGGAGGTGACAGTTAACAGATATAAAATTTTCAGACATTCTTCCCAATGGGACACTGTTAGATGAATACAACTTATCTATGAAGGTGAAAAGCTCTGGTTCATTTATTCCAAACTTGCCTTCTTATAAAATGAAGCAGTTGATTGATTAAGAAAAGTTATCCTTGCTATAAAGTTAGGCCTGCTGATGAGGCTGACTGATTCATGGGATTTCATGATTTTTCAAGTTTTAAAAGGTATGCCATTAAGTCTCACCAGTTTTCACAATCTGCAGACTTGAGTCAAGTTAATAATATTCCCAAGAGGCTAATTTGTGAGTCAAAATGTTAACACTGCCTCTTATAACTGAAGGTATGACTGGTCTAAGAACATCAATTCCACATGATACGTTTTCTAGGTAACTCTAGTCAAGAAGTCAGATTCTAGATCAGAAAGTTGTTTGTGAATATCAGTCAGGTCAGGGGGAGTTGTAGCTTTTTCATTTTTTCCTAAGATTTGTTCGATGTGGATCATTTTATGAGTCTTTATTGAATATGTTATGGTATTGCTTCTATTTCATGGTTTGATTTTCTGGCCGTGAGACATGTGGGACCTCAGCTCCCCAACCAGGGATTGAACCCACACCCCCTGCATTGGCAGTTGGACTCTTAACCTCTGGACACCCAGGGAAGTCCAGAAATGCAGCTCCTTAAGGAAATAGCTGACTCTTCTTTTTTCACTGCATTTTATTTTGTAAATCATTCCTTAAGGATTTTTTTTTTTCATGTGACTCACTGAAACAAGTTATCTAGATTTGAAATACACAGTGCTTTTGTTATTATAAATTATTTCATTTTTTTCCAACCTAAGCATGACCACTACACCTTTTATTTGCATCTATAATAATACTATTAGCCCCCTTCATTTTAGTATATTTTCAAAATTCTAACACTGCTAAAGCTTGCAGATTCATTTTTGTTGAAATATATTCCTTAATAAATAAGGCCCCCTGATTGCATACTTTTTTAAAAACAGTTCTTTGATCTGCGAATATGAGCTTCGGTCCCAAAAGAAACCCAGATTTTAGGGTCTCCCTTAGCTATAGGATCTATTTTCTTTTTGTTCACTATTCAAGTCCGAGCAATTTTTTGCTAGTCTTAACAACTGTATCTGAATACATGCCAAAGATGGTATAAACACCAAGTGCAAAAAAAAAAAAAATCAATGTTTCTATTATTTTCTGCTAATGTAATTTGCTGATTCATCTCAATCAATAAATTTTCTTTTTAGTTGATAGAATCCAGATTTTGGAATTTTAATAAAATTTCACTTGTCTTATTAAAATAGTAACATGAGACATTCTAGAATGTTTAGATAATATAGGTAAGAGAAAAGCAGAAAATTAAAATCATCTGTTTCTTCCCATCTGTGTGTGTGTATATATATATATATATATATTTATATTCTGATGTGTATTATTTTTATTCTCTTGTTTTTAATATATGAGTATATTTTTTTGTTTGTTGAAAACAATAACATACTGTTATACTGTTTTATAACCTAGTTTTTGACTGTTCATATTTTATGAATTTATATCCATGTCATTAGATGTTATTTCAGATGCCTAATTCCCACAGTGTCACATAGGTTCCCACGGAGGGTGCCACATAGTCTATCCATTTCTTATTCACAAATTGGAACAAACATTAGCCTAATAAAAGCTGATTACTCCTGCTCCTCCAAAAACATCTATGTAATGGAGAATTTCCCAAACGCATGTGGCTATGGAATTCGTGTGTTTGTCTATGTTATGTGATTAAGATGCCAGTTAGTATATCTTAGTGTAGTCTATTTTTCAACATAGTCATTTTATTGAATTCATAAATATTTGTATTGAATGGATATTCCACTTTTTCCCAAGCATTTGGACATTAAGGAAATTTACCTCCTTTTATTAATTTGGGAAACACTGTGATGTCCTTCGGAGAACGCAGTGGCACCCACTCCAGTACTCTTGCCTGGAAAATCCCATGGACGGAGGAGCCTGGAGGGCTGCAGTCCATGGGGTCGCTGAGGGTCGGACACGACTGAGCGACTTCACTTCCACTTTTCACTTTCATGCATTGGAGAAGGAAATGGCAACCCACTCCAGTGTTCTTGCCTGGAGAATCCCAGGGACGGGGGAGCCTGGTGGGCTGCCGTCTGTGGGGTCGCACAGAGTCGGACACGACTGAAGTGACTCAGCAGCAGCAGCATGATGTCCTTCACGGTAAATCTACATATGGACTTGCAGTGTTTCCTTCAATGTGAAACAATTTTGTCCAAGACTGTATGAAGTATACTATGTGGAGTTTCAGAAGAAGATTATCATAGCATATAATAGATTATCATCTTAGATTATTATAGAAGAATGATTAATTGATGAACTTGAAATATGCCAGTTGTGTTCTCAAAGCATAGAACATGATTAAATAAACGCATAACCTGTGATTAATCAGGCAGTTGAACAACTACTTTGATAATTTAATTCTTGAGCTGAAATTGTCTGCCCAGTCAGACCCATCTCTGACATCCCCCGCTAAAACCCGTGAACATTCCTCATTCCCTGAGAAGAGACTTCACATTCACATTGGTGGGTATTCTTTGTGAAATGTTTGTGTTTGGTAGAATGCAGTGAATAGTTTGACTACTTCAGATGTATTTCAGTAGTTAATAATTATTCTGGAAGAGTAGCTGAGAATGAGGGATTTAGGAGAGAGTTAAGCGAGTCTTTGGGACATCCAGCGCCTTTATAATTTCAGCTGCTTTATTTAACAAGCAAGCGTGGTTTAGGTGCTAGAGTTGCAAGTGAAATAAGGCAGAATGCCTGCCCTCCAGAAACGCTAGTGCCACAGGGAGAGTTATAAATACATGAAGAGCTGTGAAACAGTGAGTTAGAATCATATGTGGCTGGGAAAAAACATTTGAGAGGCATCTCAGTAAAACTGAGGAATGGAGAACGTGCTTTGGAAGAGATGACACTTAAAAGGAGTCAGCCAGCTGGAGAAGGGAGAGAAAAGTACGCTGATCAGAGGACTTTTCATCTTGAAGGTCCAGTGGTGTGAAAGAGCCGGACTTCCCAGGATACTACCAGGGTTATCCATGACAGATCCAGGAGTGGACATCAGAGCAAGGTCAGAGGGGATCTCTGTGCTAAGCTTTGGATCTTAAATGTTGAGCTTTATCACTAAAGAAATGTAGAGTCATTGAATGATAATAAGTAAAATAGTCACATGTTCAGATTCTCGTTTAAAAATGATCCACATGATATTCAAGTGAAGAATGGAATTAAGAAGAAAAAGACTGGAGATATTAACTCTAGGCAAAATATGAAAAAAATTAGTTAATTAATTTCAGGTAAATACAATCTGCCGAGAGGAATAGCATAGTCTGCTTTTTGGAGCCAGATTAACTGATTCCTAACTTTGATTTCACTCTTAAGACTCTGACCTGGGGATGTACCTCAATCTCCCTGTGCCTTGCTTTTCTCATCTACAAAAGGGATATAATGTCAGTGCTGAACTCAATTATTTTATGAAGACTAAAGAGCTAATTATAGTGTCTAGTGCATAGAAATCATCTGCTATTATTACTATCATTGCTAATCTAATATTGTTATAAAAATAGAACATTACTTTAGTGTAATAATATGCTATTTAATGTAATATATTATTCAATTTATTCATGTCTTTAGGATTTGTGGCCCGGATAGAAATGACTATCAGGTGGGTGGCTGTATGGCAAGAGGGCTAGAGAACACAGGAAGAAAAATGTTTGGGGAGATAGGGAAAGAGAATTGATGTGAATTAAATGCTGGAATGAAACGGTTGTTGGACTTCCAAATGGAATTTGCTTGTGAGCAGTGAATGTAATGGCAGAAAGGTACAGATTCTGGAAGGAGATGTGAGAATTTATTAGCATGTCATGACTGTTTGATGCCACTGGATTGGATCCATTTGCTGGGAAATGTGTAGGTCAGAAAGTGAGAAAAGCTTTGACAGCTGAAGGTGGATTACAGTTGTGGGACTTCCAAATGGAATTTGCTTGTGAGCAGGTGAATGTAATGGCAGAAAGGTATAGACTCTGGAAGGAGATATGAGAATTTATTAGCATGTCATGACTGTTTGATGCCACTGGATTGGATCCATTTGCTGGGAAATGCGTAGGTCAGAAAGTGAGAAAAGCTTTGACAGCTGAAGGTGGATATGAACACCAGCGGTGTTGCTTGCTGGGTGTGACAGAGAACACAGTGGGTAGGAGGAAGTACTCCCAGACCACAAGTAAGTGGTTGTTGGACTTCCAAATGGAATTTGCTTGTGAGCAGTGAATGTAATGGCAGAAAGGTACAGATTCTGGAAGGAGATGTGAGAATTTATTAGCATGTCATGACTGTTTGATGCCACTGGATTGGATCCATTTGCTGGGAAATGTGTAGGTCAGAAAGTGAGAAAAGCTTTGACAGCTGAAGGTGGATATGAACACCAGCGGTGTTGCTTGCTGGGTGTGACAGAGAACACAGTGGGTAGGAGGAAGTACTCCCAGACCACAAGTAAGGAAAAATGGTTCCGCTGATTGGGCTTTGATAAGCTCACGAACAGATGATTTCCTGGTGGCCTGAAAGAATTCCTTCAGCTTTCCAGTTTGCCAAACCCATGATGCCAGGGTAGAGCTATCGGCTGAAAGAATCTTCTTTGATAAATATTGGAATTTTTAGAAGGGAAGTCCTGTGGCCTCAAACTGCTGCTTACTAGCCATTGCATTTAATTGCTGTTAAGGACATGACCAGCATTGGACCTCTAATATACCAAAAAATTGGTGTTCTTGATACCCTAGTGTGATTTCTGCCCTTGTTTTAGAATCATGGGGTTGACGAGTGAGAGTTGAGCTGGATTTTCCTGCCTTTCTAGTGATCATTCCTTAGTGAGATCTGAGTCCTATCTTGCTGTGAACCTGTTAACTTGAACATTAAGTTCTCCCTTGTGTTAGCATTTTCCCGAAGGTAGAGTCACCAACTGCTTCTGCCCAGCCTCAGAGAAAGGGAATTGTGTAAGATAGGAAGGTTTAACTTTGCCTCAAGGCCACCACTGGCCATCGTTCTCAGGGATTCTAAATTCTTGGCAGGTTAGATTTTAAATGTAATCCCTTCTCATCTCAATTTGAGTACAAGTAATCCCCTGGAAATGCCGTCAGCTTGTGGTAAATCATTGCCCAGGTACAAGCAAAAATGCCCCTGTGAGGAAAATCAAGGAATTTTACCTAGTAGTGAATATATATTTTCTCCGATAGAGGTTTATGTCTTACTCTTCTGTTTTTTTTTTTTTTTTTCCTTACCCCTTTTAGGAAATTCTTATATGATGCAGTTCTTATTCTCTAGTATTGGACAAAGACCTATAAATCAGTTTATAGATAAAAATATTGTACATGTGTTCTTAGGACCCTAAGATGGGACAGTAGGTCCAAAGGGCCCCTTAAATTTGAAAACTATAAATTATGCACAGTTATACATCAAAGTTGTACATCACAGTTAGCTGGCAATCATTAGGCACTACCACCCTGTTGTAGAATTATATGATATTTCCCTGATTCTGAAGTATTAGTAAGGAAGGTATACCAAGGACTGGACTGGAAACATGGAAGGAACTCTGTTGGTATTTTGTCTCTCATTGACTATAAAAATTAAGCAAAAATTCTTGGCTGCCTCTCCTCTACTCTGGTGTGTTCTCTCATGTTGATGAGGCTCAAGTCTTCTCCCTGGTATATCTCAGTTCGAGTAGGCTGCCCTTTCCTTCATAGGAACCCTAATAACAGTTTCATTTTTGCAAGGAACCATATGCAGTCACTGGACAGTTTGGAGTGCTGGCTACCTTATTTTTCTGCTATAAAGGAACAGACTTGAATGTCAGGAGAGAGTGTTTTCAAGAGTGTGGGAAATAGACCTTTTCTGACATGACTTTTAGGACTGTGTACTGCCATAGGCTATGAAAGGGAGAACTGCACAGAATTTGGGATCTAGGAACCCACTTTCAGAAATAAAAGCTCCAACCGTTAAGAATATATTGAAAAATGTGTTTACTGTTTATAGAAGCCCAAAATTATATGTCTACCACTAGATGATTGGTTGAATAAATAACAATGCATTCATTCTGTGGAGCCTTATGTAATTGTTAAAAAGAACATACTAGATTTCTGCACATTGCCTGAAAAAAAATCCATGAATTCTTTTAAGCATAAAAATATTTGTGGATTATATAGAGTATAATCCCACTTTACAGAAACAGGATGGAGAAGCCCTGTGTATTTGTCAGTGTTTATGTATATTGTGTGTGAATGTATATGTCTGTAAATGCAGTGACAGAATTAGCATAAGAAAATTAGTAATATTAACTCATAGGAAAAAGAAATAAGGGTTTTATTTATATACCTCTGTGTCATTTCACATGTTAAAATGACCAAGTATCATTTTGTAATAAAAAACTACAAAAAGGAGAATAATTAGATAGGCAATAGTGAAGTGAAGTTGCTCAGTGGTGTCCAACTCTTTGTGACCCCATGGACTGTGGCCTCCCAGGCTCCTCCGTCCATGGAATTTTCCAAGCAAGAGTACTGGAGTGGGTTGCCATTTCCTACTCCAGGGGATCTTCCCAACCCAGGGATCGAACCCAGGTCTCCCACATTGCAGGCAGACGCTTTACCATCTGAGCCACCAATGGAAAATTATCTTTTCTTTCAAACTTAAAAAAAAACTCTGAATTTAAATTATGTGGTTTAAACCCAAACATTGTCTGAATTTGGTCACTACAAAATAAAATATAGCTTTCTTTCAGCAGACTTTGTGTTTGCCTGGGTCCCAGGTCTCTTAAATAAATAGGTTGTGTTTATTCAAATACTGGATAAGAAATCATTTTTCAAACATAAAAATTACCCCGCATAGTACTCTGAACTCCTGTCTTGAGACTGCACATGAGGACCGCAGTGGTTGTATTGCTAGAATACCAGGAAATGAGGTGAGGACTATTGAAAACTGTGGGCTCATGAAAGCTCTAACTTTTCTCTGAGATTTGTAGCTCTAGGAAGAATTTTGAAACTATTTCCAATTTCTCCAGTTTGTCTTTCTTTGTTACGGGGGAAGAAAATGACTTTCAAATAGTAAAGAATTTCCCATCAGTTTTTTGATAGCTTTTCATCCAGCGATCAGCTAGGTTCCTTCTGAGAAAATATTTCTAATAAGAAAAAAAATCAGTTTCAAAGTCCAACGCTGACCATTTTTTTATGTTCCTGAGGCTGAGTTCAGTTCTATTGGGAACCATAATTTATGAGGCAGAACCCACAATTTTTTGACCAGCAAATTGGAAAACCGGCATAATCATTTCCATGTGCCCATCTCATTTTCTAAGGATCTGTAATAAGTTTAGCAAACAGTTTCCCCTCTTTGAAAATCTACCAAATAATTGATTATTTCCTCCCGCTCAGATGCATGTTCGGTGTGTAGTGTTCCTCTGATTTCCCAACCACTGTAACATTAGGTTGATGTTCTTTTAGACTTCAGACAATAATGGATTAAACCTTGCTGCCTACTCAGAGATCTCGTCTGAGTGGAAATAGGTTTTTGTGGCACTACAGAATTTTTACCTCATCTACTCAGCCAATAATTGGACAGAGCACTGATTCTGGTTAGAAATAAGCAACAAGCTTCCTGTATCCATGAAAAGAAAACAAGCGAATGTGTGTAGCCTCTGAGAAACACGGCTTTACTTTTAAAGCAAAGCAGCATCCAGCGACCAGAACGCAGCATATGTCGGAAATCCGCTCTCTGACACGTTCTTTCCAGCATTTCCCAGGAATGCTGGGCTGACTCCTAAGGCTTGTTTTTACTTCCTGCCTTTTGGATAAAATGAGTTTGCCAACCAGCTGTGAGTACCTAACCCTGAGGAAGATGGCTAGATTCCGAAGCCCTGCATATGTTCATGGATCACCTTATGCAACCAACAAGCCCATTGACATTAAGCCACAGAGGAGACGGTAACTGCTTTCCTTTCTTCTAGCTGTTTGTCTGTGAAAACGTGTTTTGTTGCCCTTTAGTAACTGCTTTGGAGGTCTGCTGAGCTGGGAGGGTCAGGGTGAGAGGTTAGATCTAAAATTCAGCAAACTGGATAGCTAGAAAAAAATTAACCAAAGAGGAAAGAGAGCTGGAAAATATTCTTAGCTTAGCTATTAGCAAAAGCTGATATGGTTTCAGGGTCTGTAGATTTTAGGAATTTAAGAGCTTACTAGTGCTTATACTACCTTCAGAATCATCTACGGTGAATATTTCACAGAGGATTTTCCTGAATAATGGATATATTTATAAAATCTCTTGTTAATTCCCAGTATCTCACAATCTACAGATAGCATTCCTTAATGCCTACGTATGATGAATAGGTTCAAATTCTATAAAAAGCATTGATTTATATGTGGTCACTACGGAGGCCAGAATAGGCTTAGATATTTTTCCTCTGAAGAAGATGTCATTTCTAGATCAAGGTTCCAAAATTGTGCTAACTCGCAGTCTCCACAAAGACCCACACCACACACACATACACACACACTCTCTCTCTCTCTCTTACTCACTACCCAGACCACCTCACGTTGTATAATTAAGAGTTTCAAAGTTGAACTGAGTGTTTTTATTACAAGAAAAGAGGGAGTGCAGTAAGAAAACCCTTTCCTATCTTCTTGCCTTTTTACTGCAGTGTAAAAATAGGGTTGATATATTTGACAGATGGGTCTAAAACTAATCCCTCAATTTGGGCTTTATATAGTCGTTATATTCAGTTTTTTCAAGAATGAACTTTGGGAGCCTTTTTCAATGAGACTCTATTCTCTGTGAAAATGCCAGTTCTCCAAAACTGTATGAAATTGTGGTTTAAACCCAAACATTGTCTGAATTTGGTCACTACAAAATAAAATATAGCTTTCTTTCAGCAGACTTTGTGTTTGCCTGGGTCCCAGGTCTCTTAAATAAATAGGTTGTGTTTATTCAAATACTGGATAAGAAATCATTTTTCAAACATAAAAATTACCCCGCATAGTACTCTGAACTCCTGTCTTGAGACTGCACATGAGGACCGCAGTGGTTGTATTGCTAGAATACCAGGAAATGAGGTGAGGACTATTGAAAACTGTGGGCTCATGAAAGCTCTAACTTTTCTCTGAGATTTGTAGCTCTAGGAAGAATTTTGAAACTATTTCCAATTTCTCCAGTTTGTCTTTCTTTGTTACGGGGGAAGAAAATGACTTTCAAATAGTAAAGAATTTCCCATCAGTTTTTTGATAGCTTTTCATCCAGCGATCAGCTAGGTTCCTTCTGAGAAAATATTTCTAATAAGAAAAAAAATCAGTTTCAAAGTCCAACGCTGACCATTTTTTTATGTTCCTGAGGCTGAGTTCAGTTCTATTGGGAACCATAATTTATGAGGCAGAACCCACAATTTTTTGACCAGCAAATTGGAAAACCGGCATAATCATTTCCATGTGCCCATCTCATTTTCTAAGGATCTGTAATAAGTTTAGCAAACAGTTTCCCCTCTTTGAAAATCTACCAAATAATTGATTATTTCCTCCCGCTCAGATGCATGTTCGGTGTGTAGTGTTCCTCTGATTTCCCAACCACTGTAACATTAGGTTGATGTTCTTTTAGACTTCAGACAATAATGGATTAAACCTTGCTGCCTACTCAGAGATCTCGTCTGAGTGGAAATAGGTTTTTGTGGCACTACAGAATTTTTACCTCATCTACTCAGCCAATAATTGGACAGAGCACTGATTCTGGTTAGAAATAAGCAACAAGCTTCCTGTATCCATGAAAAGAAAACAAGCGAATGTGTGTAGCCTCTGAGAAACACGGCTTTACTTTTAAAGCAAAGCAGCATCCAGCGACCAGAACGCAGCATATGTCGGAAATCCGCTCTCTGACACGTTCTTTCCAGCATTTCCCAGGAATGCTGGGCTGACTCCTAAGGCTTGTTTTTACTTCCTGCCTTTTGGATAAAATGAGTTTGCCAACCAGCTGTGAGTACCTAACCCTGGGGAAGATGGCTAGATTCCGAAGCCCTGCATATGTTCATGGATCACCTTATGCAACCAACAAGCCCATTGACATTAAGCCACAGAGGAGACGGTAACTGCTTTCCTTTCTTCTAGCTGTTTGTCTGTGAAAACGTGTTTTGTTGCCCTTTAGTAACTGCTTTGGAGGTCTGCTGAGCTGGGAGGGTCAGGGTGAGAGGTTAGATCTAAAATTCAGCAAACTGGATAGCTAGAAAAAAATTAACCAAAGAGGAAAGAGAGCTGGAAAATATTCTTAGCTTAGCTATTAGCAAAAGCTGATATGGTTTCAGGGTCTGTAGATTTTAGGAATTTAAGAGCTTACTAGTGCTTATACTACCTTCAGAATCATCTACGGTGAATATTTCACAGAGGATTTTCCTGAATAATGGATATATTTATAAAATCTCTTGTTAATTCCCAGTATCTCACAATCTACAGATAGCATTCCTTAATGCCTACGTATGATGAATAGGTTCAAATTCTATAAAAAGCATTGATTTATATGTGGTCACTACGGAGGCCAGAATAGGCTTAGATATTTTTCCTCTGAAGAAGATGTCATTTCTAGATCAAGGTTCCAAAATTGTGCTAACTCGCAGTCTCCACAAAGACCCACACCACACACACATACACACACACTCTCTCTCTCTCTCTTACTCACTACCCAGACCACCTCACGTTGTATAATTAAGAGTTTCAAAGTTGAACTGAGTGTTTTTATTACAAGAAAAGAGGGAGTGCAGTAAGAAAACCCTTTCCTATCTTCTTGCCTTTTTACTGCAGTGTAAAAATAGGGTTGATATATTTGACAAATGGGTCTAAAACTAATCCCTCAATTTGGGCTTTATATAGTCGTTATATTCAGTTTTTTCAAGAATGAACTTTGGGAGCCTTTTTCAATGAGACTCTATTCTCTGTGAAAATGCCAGTTCTCCAAAACTGTATGAAATCTTGAAATCAGAATCCAAAATTCAAAAAACAACATAACTTACTGAAAGACGATCATTATCAGCCTACACTTCTATTTTTCCTTTTCTTATGATGCATGCATAAACTCACACATAAAGGATACATTTTGCCAGACATGACCTTATTTGTAAACATAGAGGAACATTCGGATATTTAAGTGATTTTTTCCTACAAGTGTCCAAACTCTCAGAAATGCCTTAGGGTTAGTTTTTCAACTGTAAAAAAAAAAAAAAAAAAAAGTAATGGAAATGAACTTTTAAAAATTTTTTGAGAGGAGAAATATTCAGTTCTCTTCCCCAAGTACCAAGGCTCTTCCTGTCGACCTCTAGGACCAGTTGAATTTAAAACACGCTGGCAGTAACTAGCAACTGAGTGTGAGAACATTAGGAAAATGTATCCTGAGACTCCCTACACAGCTCAGTTTTAATCAGTTGCCCAATTCCCTTCTGTAGTTAGGGGTGTGACACCCACACTACAAGACACCAAAATGTTATTAGTCATGAAAATGTAACCTTCTTCCATAATAGGGGATGTTGAGTCTTGAAAGCCTACTTGAAATGGATATGCAGTACAGGTTGATAGAATTGTTGCCTACAGTTTGACAAAAGCAGATAATTTTTTACTAATATCGCATTTATTGAGAGAGACATAGTGGTTATGGCATTGGCTTGAAACCAGTTAAAGTGGGTTCAATTCCTTCCTTTTTTAAGTTTACATCAGTAAGGTCTTCAAACGCGTCAATGCTGTGATCCTATTCACATTACCTTACCTTTTTTTCCACCTAAAAGTAATCAACTTCCTGTGTAAGTCAGCAGAATTGTGTGTTTATATAAGCTGATAAGTATATGTATGTAGTGTGGACTCGGCATGTTGCATTGTACCCAGACAAGTTCAGACTTATCTTCAATCACTTTTTACACTGAGTTTTACAATGTATTTTGCAAGCAAATATCTTTGCAAGGTGTTTGACAATAACCAGTATTTTTCAGTGTAGACCTCAAATTTGTAAAAATGTCAGGTCTAGCTTGTTCTTCAGTACAATACATTGCTTATTGTATACAGCAAGTAAACCAAATGAATGGCCTTTTGCCTAATATATGTAGTCATTAAGTCATTATATGTAGAGCTTCTATCCCATAGAAGTGTAACTCTGGCAACAAACTTGTAATGAAAACGATGGTTGGAGGGGATGGATAAATGGGTGAAGGAAGATCCAAGTCATCCACGGTGTCTTTCTATTATGTAACTCATATTTTCAAGTTGTACATTTTAAAACCTTCATTTGAACTTCTTTTTAATCTGCTGAGAAGTCAGTACACCTGGAACAGTGGTAGATTATTATTGTAGAAGCACTACAATCGACCCCGAATTAAATGGTGAGGTTTCAGAATACTTGCTGGGATTCATCTAAGATTTGTTTAAGACAACATGTTTAAGTTTCCTTTCATGTAGTTACATTTGTGCTCTTTGGCAGAAAGGATACTGTTTTGATAATTACCAAAAGGGAGGGAAGGAAAAAGGGAGGAAGCCCGGAAAACAACTAATGAAGAGGAGCTGTATGTTGGTGTTCTAACTTAGTGTAATATTGAGGTGGTAAAAAGAAATATTTCATTAAGTGGAGAGAATAAAGTAGGAAATCTAATTGTATCAAAATATACCTCAATTTGAGTTCAAGTATATCCTTATAAAACAATGACTTGTTGAAAGAACAGCATGTTGCCTTGGAACACAGGGAGATAATTTCCAAATTGAGAATGAGCAGCATTGTAAGTGTGACCGCATGGTCACTGGATAGTTCTGAATTCTTATTTCAGGAGCAACAGTGAAGAGATTAAAACAATGACTTGTTGAAAGAACAGCATGTTGCCTTGGAACACAGGGAGATAATTTCCAAATTGAGAATGAGCAGCATTGTAAGTGTGACCGCATGGTCACTGGATAGTTCTGAATTCTTATTTCAGGAGCAACAGTGAAGAGATTAACAAAGAAGCTAACACTCCTAAATCTTAATTAATCTCAGTGTTGAAGAGAATGACAGTCTTATCACCTGTGATTCTAATAATTTTCTATATTCATGTTTCTAAAAAAATTTCCTCTAATATGTTGTAGCCTCCACAAACTCAAGGACTCTATTTTTACTCTTGCAAAAAATGGCTTTCTTTAAATTTTATAATACTTTGATGTCCCTGATACATAGAGAATAAGTAATCAGATTTAATCTGGCTTTTCCACTCCATCCTCACCCAGTCAGGCTGCAGGGTTTTTGAGTGTATGGATTGCTTCTGCTCACTGCCGCATCCTTGGTGCCCAGCATAGAGCCAGGCAAGATTGGACAATAAATTATTTAGGAAATAAATGATGAGAAAGTGTGTGTTACCTATCTTGGCATAGGTGTATGTGTCCCTTCTCTGAGTACCATCATATGGAGTCTTTGGCAAGACCTTCCATATAGTAAAAATGAGAAGTCACTGTGAAGGGGAGAGAGAAACGTTCCTAGAGGAAAGTGATATTGAAACTGTCAGAAACCGTGATAGACGCACAAAAGTGAATACAATCAGTTACAGAAATTGTGAAATGTAAGCCCTAGTTCCCTTTGTCCTGCTGCTGCTGCTGCTAAGTCGCTTCAGTCGTGTCCGACTCTGTGCAACCCCAGAGACGGCAGCCCACCAGGCTCCCCCGTCCCTGGGATTCTCCAGGCAAGAACACTGGAGTGGGTTGCCATTTCCCTCTCCAATGCATGAAAGTGAAAAGTGGAAGTGAAGTCACTCAGTCGTGTGCGACTCTTAGCAACCCCATGGACTGCAGCCTACCAGGCTCCTCCGCCCATGGGATTTGCCGGGCAAGATACTGGAGTGGGGTGCCATTGCCTTCTCCACAGTAGTATTAAACTCAGAAAACATTTTTTTTTTTTGGCAAAATTAACAACAAATATTGGGAGCAGTGAAAGAGGCATGTCAGACTCAACAGCACCGTCAGGTACAGAAAATACCTGTGCTCCTGTGCACTTCTCACAACCCAGCACCTCTGGGTGCTCACGCGTCTCAGCAGCTCTGCCCTGTGTCTCTGGCTGGCGGGCCTCTGTCCTGAGCTGCTCTGGGGTCCCTCCTGCTTCCCACGTTCTCATTTTCTCCATTCTGTATGCGCCTTCTTCCCTGTAGTCTCTGGGCTCAGAAAAAAAGGATATAGGAATGAATACTAGGAGTCTGAGTCTGCGTTAATCAGCCTCTTTTCTCCTTGAGAAAAGATCACAGTTGCATGCTTAGATTTCTAAGCAATCATCCAATTTCCATTTACTCAATATTACTTTTAGTTCGTTAGTAGTAGTAAAAGAAATAAACTGTTAGTATTAGTTTGCTAGGGCTGCCATAACAAAAGCTGAATGGCTTAAACCGCAGAGATTTATTTTCTCGGTTTTGGAGGCTTCAAGTCCACAGTCAGAGTGGTGCCAGGTTTGGTCTCTCCTGGCCCCTCTCTGCTTGGGGTGCAGATGACTGTCTTCTCGCTTAGGGCTCACCTGCTCTTTGCTCTCTGCCTGCACCCTGGTCAATCTGTGGGTCCAAATGTCCTCTTACGAAAAGACCACTAGGCAGACTGGGTAAGGGACCCATTTGAACAGCTTCTCTCATCCCCTCTTTAAAGACTGTCTGCAGATACAGTTACATTCTGAAGTACAGGGAGTTAGGCGTCTCCACGTGAATTTCAGGGTGACACAGTTTAGCACATAGCAAATTGTATGCATATAAATGCTTTGCGATAATGACTGTGGAAGGAGACAGGAACTGGACTATAATTCCTCAGTAATTAGGGGCCTCCTGTTTATATAAAAAAAAAAAATGTTCAATCAATGAGTCTGAACTTCCACGAGTGATGTATTCGAAGTATAAGTGAATCCATCTCACTTTCTGTACCAAAGGAAAACAGTTACACGTTATGTACAATCAATCTTCATCAAATATAACGTATTTCACTAGGAATCTTATCATCATTCAAACAGAGACCAGATCAGCATTTGCGTTTCAATAACCCTTTTTGAAAAGACTCTGATGCTGGGAGGGATTGGGGGCAGGAGGAGAAGGGGACGAAAGAGGATGAGATGGCTGGATGGCATCACTGACTCGATGGACGTGAGTCTGAGTGAAGTCCGGGAGTTGGTGATGGACAGGGAGGCCTGGCGTGCTGCGATTCATGGGGTCGCAAAGAGACACGACTGAGCTACTGAACTGAACTGAACTGAACCCTTTTTGAAAAAGTGGTTATTAAATTTATTATCAGTGTAGCCAGTAGTTTTCAACTGGAACTTTTGGCAACGTATAGGGACATTTTTGATTTTAAGTTGTGCAGGCTCACTCCCTCATTCATGTCTGACTCTTTCAATCCCACATACTGTAGCCCACCAGGCTCCTCTGTCCATGGGATTTCTCAGACAAGAATACAGGAGTGCCGGGAGGGAGGTGGGAGAGGGGTTCAGGATGGGAACACGCGTACACCCATGGCGGATTCATGTTGGTGTATGGCAAAACCAATACAATATTGTAAAGTAATTAGCCTCCAGTTACAATAAATAAATTTAAATTAAAAAAAAAAAAGAATACAGGAGTGGGTTGCCATTTTCTCCTCCAGGGAATCTTCTTGACTCAAAGATTGAAGCCGAGTCTCCAAGTAGAAAAACAGGATGATGTTAAACACTCTCTTATACACAGTGAAGAGTTATTCTTAAGAAAATGATACAAATGAACTTACTTACAAAACGTAAATAGACTCACAGACATAGAAAACAAATCTATGGTTACCAAAGGGGATTGGGGAGGAGGGATAAATCAGGAATTTGGGATCAACTTGTACATTAAAAAGCAGAGATATTATTTTGCCAACAAAGGTCCATCTAGTCAAAGCTGTGGTTTTTCCAGTGGTCATGTATGGATGTGAGAGTTGGACGGTGAAGAAAGCTGAATGCCGAAGAATTGATGCTTTTGAACTGTGGTGCTGGAGAAGACTCTTGCAAGTCCCTTGGACTGCAAGGAGATCCAACCAGTCCATCCTAAAGGAGATCAGCCCTGGGATTTCTTTGGAGGGAATGATGCTAAAGCTGAAACTCCAGTACTTTGGCCACCTCATGCAAAGAGTTGACTCATTGGAAAAGACCCTGATGCTGGGAGGGATTTGGGGGCAGGAGGAGAAGGGGATGACAGAGGATCAGATGGCTGGATGGCATCACTAACTCTATGCACGTGAGTCTGGGTGAACTCTGGGAGTTGGTGATGGACAGGGAGGCCTGGCATGCTGCGATTCATGGGGTCGCAAAGAATCGAACACGACTGAGCGACTGAACTGAACTGAACTGAACTGTACATACAACTGTATATAAAATAATCAACAAGGACCTACTGTATAGCACAAAGAACTATACTCAATATTTTGTAATAACCTATTAGGAAAAAAATCTGAAAAACTTATGTATGCATAACTGAACTACTTTGCTGAACATCTGAAACTAACACAACATTGTAAATCAACTGTACTTCAACTGAAAAAAAGAATTATTCAACTAAAAATCCCCAAATCCCAATAGAGCTGAGATTGAGAAATTTGTATAAACAAATTGGATTGGGGAATATTTTGAAGCTCTTTGACGGTCTTTGTTTCTATCCAGATAATTGATATTTTTTATGTATTCATGAAAATACCTTCATCTTTCTCGTGGTAACCACTAGATGATGCTCTCTTAGCCTGGTTAAAAATAACCATTGCCACACTTTTTAAATGATCTAAAATGTTCAATGATTCAAACAGTTTTATTGGATTGTCAGAGCCTATTATTATTTCAGTAGAGCTCTCATGAAGATTTCATTACAGAAAGCTGAATAAATGATCTAATACATTCTTGTAGCTCCAGGCTAGGTACTAAACATTGATATGCTTTTCAAGGTGAAGTGAAAAATACTGGGTAAAATTGCACAAAAGATAACCAATATTGAGTGACCATCCCATTGACCTGGTAGAATGAAGACTCTTGTCACCTGTCCCCATGCTTATGTACATGGGTACATGTTTTGTGAATGTGTGAGCCAAAAGTAGATTTTCATCATAACCAGCTCATCCTAGCAGGAGAGAACAAATTTCATAAGGGGAAAATGTAGTACTTTCTCAGATAAAAGGTACTTCTTTTCAATAAATAAAGCTTCTAATTATCATCAGGATTTAGTCTAACCCTGCTTTCATCTGGGGAAAAATTATTGGCAATATTTTTTGAACTAGAATGTGTATTTCCAGCTCCTCATGCTCTCCCCAATCCAAAGCAATATATACAAATGTCTACTAGCTAAGGGATCTCCAGAGAAATCAAACTCAATATATTTGTAATTGAAATTACCCAGAGTCCCTCCCCATATTCTGTAATCCATAGCACTTGCCAAAAAGTCATCCTAAATGCTTTCTCTGCCTCAGCCTACACTCTCCATCACTATCTGTTATCAGGTACATTCTTTCTTCTTCCTTTTGTTGCCCTTCCCAACACACTATCCTTGTTAGGCCCTCATTTTCTTTTGCCTGAAAAACTCATAGCCTCATAATTGATCTCTTTATCCTTCTATCATCCTCTTCCTGACTGTCAGCCTTTAAAATTTCGTGATGCTTCCCTGCTTACACCAATAGCTTTTCATTGCCTATAAAACATCTCACTTTCAAATGTCCATGGTCTACCTCCTCCATATCCTGTATCCTTAGGAATAAATCCCTCTCATCATCCATGTATACTCTGCATTTTAGATGTAAAGAGCTACTAACTATACCTGTTTTTGGCCTGTAGGTCTCCTCTTCCCCCTCTCTGTGATGAACCCCAACTCCTCCTGCAGATCTTTTTCATTAATCCTTCCCTAATTCCCTATTGCCAAAATTAAGTTTCTCCTTTATCTAGCTGTTGTCTCTTTTTTTATGTGTCTGTTACAGCATTATCATATAAACTTCAATTATTTATATGTACGCTGTCTTTCCTGCCGTTTTATGGTGGCATGATGGAAACAGCTGTTTCAGGAAGAATAATTTGGCAATAACTTGCAACATAAACTGAAATGGAAAAGACTGGAGCCCTATCCTGATTGAAGCAAGCAGAATAAAATCCTAGCAGGAACCATTTCATTACAATTACAAAATATATAAATATATGATTACAATTGTGAGAACCGCTCAAAAGGAGACAAGGGTCCAATAAAAGTATATAAATAGGTACCTAACATAGTCTGAGCATTTGGAAAATGTTTCCCTGGGGATGATGAGGCCTGAAGATGAGTAACATGTTCTATGGAGAACTAAGTGAGGCTCTGATATGAATGTTAAACTGAAAGAATACGGTGTCTGAGCTCTAAAAAGGGAGGGCAGAGAATGGCAAAAATAAAGCGAGGGAGATTGCTCATGAGAGTGAAAGAACAAAATAAATTCTTAATTTCATTTTAGAGAAGCATTAAATGATTATTTAATGTAACTCTTTCATTGAAAATGCAATTTTAAACATATCCTTTGTGTCTTATTTATCAATGAGAATTTTAAAATATTGAAATAAACAGGTAGTATTTTCCAACTGAAGTTAGAAAAGCAAGTCTGTTTTCCAATCTGTTGCCAACTACTAGTGATTAAAAAACCAGTCATAAATATTGACCTTTGTTCCTCTGCATCCATTTAGCATTCCCCCATCACCTAGCCATACGGCCTCTGCTTTGCTAAATGGAGTGACGTGAGACTATTTAGAATACTTAGAATGTTGGCTGTTCTGACGCACAGGAGATTCTGCACAGTCACAGTGAGCTTCATGTCAGTGCATTTCTACATCCAATTAGAGCCATTAAATTACCCGTCTTTTGGAACTCCTTTCCGTGTGTTCTTCCTCTTTTGTTGTGTTGGCTTGTTTTTCTTTCCCACTGATTTTTCTCTTGCATTAAATAAGATTATTACATAGATAAATTCATGCCATGAAGGGAAAACTTCTGTTATCACCTTTATTTTACTTTGTTAACTGCGTGAATGAAATAGTGAATTCTGACAAGCATTCCCGGCTTAGCATAGCACTTAACATAGCCCTACTCTCAAGGAGATTGTATATTGACGTAGAAGGTCTGAAAGAAGCAAAGACAAAAAATAAAGGCAGGAGGGGTGGGCAGTCAATCCACTGGCAGCCTTTAAACTAAAGTTGATGACTTGAAACTTGCTCTGTAATGCCATGTTTTCTACAGCCACATGAAGAGGGTGACTCCCAGCAAAGAAGACAGTCTTGCCAGTGGTGATACCCTAGAGAGAAGTTTGTTGAGAAGGAAGTTACAAATGTCCAAGGGAAAGCTAATCAGCTTCCCAGACAAGATGGAATGTGTTCTAAATTTCAAAAGATGGTCAGGGCTTCATTCATGTGGTTTTCGGTAATTCATGTTGTTACTTATCCTTCAGGCCTCATCATCCCCAGGGAAACATTCCCTAAACGCTCAGACTGTGTTAAGTACTTATTTATATACCCTTATTGCACCTTCATCTTCTTTTTAGCAGTTCTCACAATTGCAATCCAATATTTATATATTTTGTTGACCTAGGAGCTTCCTTCCATAGTCATTTATGGGATCGTGGGAACAGGGCGTAAGACTGTGCTTTAAACCACAGTGTGTACAGTGCTTTGTACAAGGCTTGTAACATAATAGGCGCTCAGTCAGTTCTTATGTGATATATTATTCTCATTGGGAATAAAAAAGTCATCAGACACAATAAATAATCATGTACCTCTTGCAGAAACATATTAAATTCATTCTAGCAACTTCCAGACTTGTGTCTTAAGCCCTGATTGCTCTTCCTTGTTACTTGTATCATCATCACTGCCTTAAATTAAAACAGGGTGTTCTCATGGCCAAAATGAAACTCATTGTCTTACTTTTAAGATCTATTCCTCTTCTTCTATTCTTTGATTAGAAGGTCTAATGGATTCAGTTCAGTCGCTCAGTCGTGTCTGACTCTTTGCGACCCCATGAATCGCAGCACGCCAGGCCTCCCTGTCCATCACCAACCCCCGGAGTTCACCCAAACTCATGTGCATCAAGTTGGTGATGCCATCCAGCCATCTCATCCTCTGTTGTCCCCTTCTCCTCCTGCCCCTAATCCCTCCCAGCATCACGGTCTTTTCCAGTGAGTCAACTCT